>JACXGJ010004936.1:0-42151 GCA_016801105.1 Esox niger
AATGTTGTATTAACTTATTGTTTCATAGAACTGCTTTGTAATAACATGGTCAAGTTATATCCGTTTTCTTGGGGAAGAAAACATTTACGATTTTATTTATCATGTTCATGGCTGCTGATGCTAACACCTGCGTATATGTCTGTGGGTGTACATTTATACACACACACACACACACACACACACACACACACACACACACTCACACACACACAGCCACTGGCTTTACCAGAGGTGACTGCTTTGACATGGTTTCAATTCCAGATTGCTCTTTTAACAAAAGTAAATAGTCACCAAGTACTTTCTCACCAAGTACTTTACAGATACCAAAGCCCTCACAACCGTGAGATGGCTACTTGTCTTCAGGTCATCCTGTTTGTGGCCCTCTTGACCCCCTGTTGACCCTGACCCATATTACCACATCCTATTCATCCCTGCTCTGAACTGTGTACATGTCATCACTGTTGCTTTCCGCTCTGGAGGCAGAGAACTCAATCCAGCTTTGCTCTCAGTGATTCCTATGGCCCGGCTCTGTAAAGAGTGTCTGTGTGTGAAGGAATGCTGGAAACAGCCTAGCACGCACACGGACAACCACACACACACACACACACACACACACGCGCACACGGACGACCTCGTGACGCGCGGGACAACGGGAAGTGTTGGCAAAAGCGGCGACCTTTGCAGGGCAGCTATGCGGGCTGCTGAGAGCCAGGGAACAGAGTAATGTTTGTGATGGGATAAATCACATCAGACCAGGACAGATGGATTCACACACACAGACTGAGAGCGGGGGAGCTGGGAGAGCGGGGGGAAGGTGTGCAAGAGTAAGACAAAGGTTCCGGAGAGAGTTAGGTAGGATGAAAGGATTGAAACCTCTGTGCCTCCCTAAACAGCTGCTGGAAGAATGGGCCACCTCATCCTCAAACAATCGCCTGATGGAGCAAACAGGCCGTGTTCTTTCTCTCAGTCTATCCCGCTCTCTCTCTCTCCTTGTCTCATTTTCTTTTCCCTCCTTACTTTTCTGTCTCCCCCCCATCCCTGGTCTCTCCCTTTCCCCCTGCTGCCTGAGGGTCTTCGCCACCAGACGAGGTCACCTGAGTCGGGAGCGAGGTTCCAGGTTCCTAAATACGCAGGGAACACACACAGGTGAGAGTAGAAGGAGAGAGGATTAGGTCCCGGTGTGTTTTACAGTCCCCAGATGTGCGCTTGGCTCTCGCTAGGCTCCGTCAGCTGATCGTACATTCCTGTGGGTTGTCTGGAACCGGTGGCACGGCTCTCTCTTTGAAACCCCAGGATTCAGCTGCTGATAGGGGCCCATTCAGACACTTGTCTTCCATCCAGCAAACTACTCACCATTGCGAGTGGGCACCGGCGGGACAGAGAGGGAGGGCATTCGCGGAAGTTCATCGGAGATCTGGGTGTCTTGTATTTGTGTGATAGAGAGTGATCTTCCAGGGGTTTTCTGCGCAAAGAGGTTTGTCAAGGTGTCTCGTTGTACGGTACGCAGAGTCTGGCCTTGACAGGTCAACTCATCAATCTGCATCAGTTTTATTGGGACGACCAAGGTAAAATAAACCGCCCATCCTGAAGGCATCAGTGAGCCAAAAGGGTGACGTCGTTATCACAATAGACGTTCACCTTCTTCTTGACACCGGCCAGAGCACGGAGGAAGGAAACTTGGATCTGACATCAGTTCATCCTCATCAAATCCTAAACCTATCTGTTACAGAGGAAAATGTAACGCTGACCTTGGCACTGTGTAAAGGGGCAAATTCATCCGACGCAGGGAAGGAAAGAAAGCACACAGATGTAGTGCACGTCCACGGGAAGGTGTCAGACATTTCCCTTCAGTATTCTGAGAGGAATTTAACAGGGCAGCTTTGTAAGAATAACAGTACTTTGTCTCCAATCACCCAGCCTACCTTTGTGTTTGGAGAACCTGACCCACAATTAACTTAAACTGTGCAGGCTTGATTTCTGGAACCGACACATGCGAAACGCCATCAAGCCAGGGCTCATACCTGCCAAACATGTGGTAAAAAGGAAAATCCTTCCTTTTGTTCTCTCCGTTTGTCCTCCCTCTTGTTCCATAGAATATGTTTAACCTACTAACCCTTTGACCCTGTCTGTCATTTTAATCTCCAGTCGTAAAGTCTTAATCAGTCATTCGCATCACACACAGTGTGTCGAACATGACAGAATAAAAAAAGAAAACGGCCCATTTTTCTTCATCCTTTTTCCGTTTCATCCCATTTCTCCCTTATGTTTTCTGTTCATTGTAGGAGAACTGTGAACATTGGAAATTCCTCTGGGGTATTTGAGAGGATGGTTCCTCTACGCTGCACATTGTTTACAAAAGCTTTAAACGGAGCCTTTTATTTACCACCTAAACATTGTTAAGATATAAGATAATATCATATTATCCCCAATAACCCCATAATTAGTTTTCTTTTTATTGTGTTTAAAGGAAGTCTATTGTTTGTTCCCGAAGTAAAAACCAAAGCATGTCTGAAGTCTGTCATGGATCAGACGCAGAGACATAGCGTGTAAGTAAGTCTGTAGTTGGGTTTGAATCAGGAAGAAGGCGTTTTTGATTTGGACGGTTACAGATGGGGTCCTGTAATGTCAACGCAAACATGTGTCAACGTGTCATGTTCACATTACGAAGAAATATTAGGCCAAGGGGGGTGCCGTCGACACACCGAGGCCAGGCCCAACCACAGCCTATTAAAGAAGCGCATACTGTACGCTCTCCACGACATGGTTGGTATTCAACATGCTTTCCCTCTTGATCCCCTTTTGTTTATCAAGAATTAAAGTTACCATCTGGAAGCAGTCAGGGAAATACAGAGGAGAAATGGAAATTTGATTATTGTCAAACCCCTGAGTCGGGGCTATAAAAGAGTAGTGGCTCAGTACCAAGCAGACACTGCTGCAGATCTGTTGGCCAAGGTGGGAGAAGAAAGACATCTTGTGGTAGAATGGGAACGGCCTTGGTTGCATTATCGTTGTTTCGCATCGCTCTACACATCACTGGTTATTATCTAGGTATTGACAGAGGGGCTGGAAAGATAGGTTCCGCTTTGGCAGCCCGCTGAAGGAACACTGAACATTTCTAAATGTTTGACTGACTTGTTATTCCAAAAGCAAGCCCCGGAGAACAATGTGAGAATTTTATTGCCGCCATGTGAATTTGATAAATAAATTGGGACGGGGGGTGTGGGGTGTGGGGGGTGGGAGCAGGTTGCTTTTGCAGCTGAGTACTTGGACCCGGCTTTGGTTGTTGGACTCCGAGTGTGCTGTGCGTCGGGCCTGGACTCCCTAGCGGGGCCAGTCTCTTCTGCCAAACTGAGAGAGTGAGCCAAAGAAGACGGATCTCGCGGCGCCCTCCCCATTGGTCCGTCTCGAATATCCCTTGGAATTTCAAACACCGTGAACTGATCGGTTGATTTGTGAGTGGACTGCGTGCAGACTGGACTCTGTGCCTGTTTACTATATTGCAACACCTGTCTGAGACCCCCAGTACTCCGGTTCTTTTTAACTCTAGGTTTCTGGCCCTTACAACCCACAGCGTGAGTGTTTAAAGTGCAATTCCAGTTTTAAATTAACTTCAGATCTTGACTTTTGGTCTTGTACATGAAATGGGATGTTTTTGGTCTGGTTTCTCACAGCGGGCCCAGAGATTACCTAGCCACGGAGGCCTGCTTGTTTCTTAATTAGAATTGTTTTAGTTTTCTTTGTTATTATTGTCGTTCTCCTCAGCAGTGCCTTATTTCTGGGTCACATTCGTAGGAATGAAAGACATTCTCCGCACAGATTTCAATCAGTTATGGAGAAAACTGCATTGATCCTGAGTGTGCGGAGATCGTCTTTTATGTATTTTACTTGTTACCTCCACCTGTTTTCTCTTCGGCCATCTCTTTTCGTCCCCTGCACCTCAGCTACGGACAGGTGTGCGACAGATTGTCTGAAGGTGGGAATATCTTTTAATTAAAACCACTTTGAACTGATTGACCTGACCAAAAACACAAAACCGCTCGTGAAGTCTGGGGGATTTTCATTGATCTTTGAGCAGCTCTTTGTTCTCTGTCCATGGTACTGGATAGGTACAATGCAAAAAAAAAAGCTGTTGTTTCCTTGTATGTTTAGAATTTTACTTAAAAAAGGCAGATGTCTTGGTGTTCCCACTTAACAGATGTTTTTGTTTGATTTGAAATCTTCTTAATCCAAAGGTCTTTGAATAATATGCAAAATATGAAGCCTGAAGGGCGCAACACACCTAACGCGCATGGATCTACGTGCAAATGTGCACGTGGGTGGAGTCATATTTTTGGAGCAGAGCACAAGTTTTGGTAATGTAACACCATTGGAAAACGCGGCCAACCTTAGATATTGGGCTTAGGCCTTCTGTGGGGGAGAAATATGCTTGAAAACATTGTATGGAACTGAATAATCAAGAAGAATTACACAATCACAGCATCACTTTTTTGCTTTATGCGCCTGACATATAATCCAGCACTAATGCAAGAGAATCAGTGCTTTCTGATGACATTCTAAATGAATTGAACAGGCCTGTAATGGAGAAGGGCCACAGTAGAGGCGGAGCGTAATTCGGTTAGAGACTAGAATGTTTAAACAGTCTACCTAATCACTGCTATAGCCTACAACCTGCTGCTGAAATGTTGAACGGGGAAATGAAAGTTGAGCGCTCGAAGGGGAGTGCTCAGTGAGTGTCACTGCTCACACAGCCTACACTGGTCTGGGCTTTGGGTAGCAAGAAAACAGTATCTTACCATCTCAGAAACGTGAACACAAGGCGTACCGGTGATGTTATGGCACACCTGTACTAACAGAACCGCAACAATCATGGACAGTAATTAGAGACAGCTAGTCCTGAGAGTGGAATCATCCGCTCCATGTAGGCACAATTAATAACAGATCTACCAATATAATAATAGAAGAAATTACTAAATAAAATGCACTTAATGTAATTATCCAGTAAATTGCAATCATAACCATACAAACAAATTTTCGCATTGAAATGTGCTACTATTACTTCCCATCGTAAGTGTAAATTAAGTCAAAGACTCAAGTTCAGCACACATATTTAAATGCAACAACTTTGCATGTTCATGGACAAAATGTTCGTAGACAGCTAACAACAAGCGAGCAGCAAAAATAGAAGTGTGATACTTACCAGATGATGAAAATTTGAAACGTATCTTTTGACAGCTCCAATAAAGTGCCACCCACAGCAGGTTCAAATATGAATAGTACAGTCATTCATACTGTCAATATTGTCATTACACAATGCTGCTCTAATCGAGTTCTATGGAAATTATGTAGGCAGGTGCCTTCTGTCCGAAACCTGAAGACCTAGCTGGATTTTGTCTAAACAAAGACCTCCCAAGAAAAAAATTATTATGGGTTTTATATATTTTTTCTCTTTGGAATTAACCTTTCCCAACACAAACTGAAGAAATTGAATATTAATTTAATTATTCAAAATAAAAAACGTATTAAATAATACTAAATGGTAATATACGGTTGTGCTCAAAAGGTTGCATACCCTTGGAGAATTGGCAGTATATGTACCAGTTGTAAAGAAAACACGAGTGAGTAGGCAAAACACATGTCTTTTATTTCTTATGGGATTCACATTCAACTGTAGGTTATAAAAGAATGGCACAATCATAAAACAAAATCTGGCAACAAAGAAAGATATGAACTGACCCCTGTTCAAATTCTGAATACACTTAGATCTAAATATTGTGTATTGCTCCCTTTAGCATCAATGACAGTGTGTAGTCTTTGTAATAGTTGTCTATGAGGCTTCAAATTCTTTCAGGTGCTATAGCCGCCCATTCGTCTTTGCAAAATGCCTCCAGGTCATGCAAAGCCTTTGGTCATCTTGCATGAACCGCATGTTTGAGATCTCCCCAGAGTGGCTCGATGATATTAAGGTCAGGAGACTGTGATGGCTACTCCAGAACCTACACCTTTTTCTGCTGTAACCACTGGAGGGTCAACTTGGCCTTGTGCTTAGGGTCATTGTCATGCTGGAAAGTCTAAGAGTGTCCCATGCTCAGCTTTAGTGCAGAATGCAAATAGTCTGCCAGTATTTTCTGATAACATGCCTCATCTTCATCTTGTTATCAAAACTCACTCCCCCCCAAAACATCAATCATGCTTCACAGTAGGGATGGTATTCTGTTCAAAATAGGCCTTTTTGACCCCTCTCCGCACATATGGTTGTGACCATAAAGCTCTATTTTGGTCTCATCACCCAAATTACAGTGTGCCAGAAGCTGAGGCGTGTCAAGGTGTTGTCGGGCATATTGTAACCAGGATTTTTTTGTGGTAGTGGTGCTGTTAATTTTTGTTCAAGTGTCGTCGTTTTGTGCTCCTTGAAAGAAGAGCATCCTTTCCAGAGCAGCCTGTATATCTTCTGAGAACATCTGCCTTTTTTAACTGGTATCAAGAGGTCCCTTAATTTTCACTTCTTAATTAGTGATTTGACAGTACTGACTGGCATTTGCAAGGATTTTGATATATTTTGATATGCTTTTCCATCTTTAAAAATGTTCATTACCTTGTAACGCAGGTCTTTTGACAGTTATTTTCTGCTCAGTATGTGGACTGCACAGTGCATCCATGTGAGAGTTAACAAACTAATTAACTGTTAATACACAGACACTAATTGCAATTTAAAAAGCCACAGCAGGAAACCGATGGAGTGCCTCCTCCAGGTAGGGAATGAGGTTTTAACCCAAGTAAAGAAGTTCAAGTATATTAAATAAACGTTTTTTTGCATGATCAGTCATTCAAATCAACGCCAAAATGTCACAATTTCTACCCCGGTATGCACATTTATGAGCACAACTGTATATGTTGCCCACTCCCTTTCATATAGACGCGATAGCAGAATTATACGTTCAATATCATCAAATATGATTGAAAGTAGCAGTGTAAACTACAACGTAATCCCAGTTCCGATGTTGATGGGATGCTTTAAGTATTTGCCGGTGGTGTAACTACATCATTATGTGCCCCTATGCAAGAGGGTTTTTGAGCGTGCATACTGGCCAAAATGTGCATTAGCCTAGCATTCACAAACTGGAGCCAAGAACTGCGTGGGCAGTAGGTTTTCACAATGTGGAATGTAAACAGGGCCTTGTCTGCAAATATCTAGGGGGTCGAGACGGCAGGATCCTGTTTGCAAATATTCAAGGAGCTAAGTTTGCAGGACCCTGTCTGGAAAAATATCTAGGGGTCCCAGCATGCTGGGTTTGGTCTGTATTTATCTATAAATCATGAGTGAGTGTTTGTCCCCTCCATGATCACTCAATATTTTTTACCACAGTTTTTCCTTATTTTCCTTTTTTTTCTTGTACAATTTTTTGTGGATTTCTGTGCATTCCTTTGTTCGGAGGGTAATGGCACGTAATGCTTGTGTTACTTACAAGGACTAGGTCTCATGCTGTGGGTACTTTTGACTAGGCAAGCCGGTCTACTTGTAGTGTAGTGAACATGGAACAGTGTGCCAATTGGGATACCGGCTAGCATGTGTTCAGCATTGTGTTCCAGCAGCTCACTCTAAATTCTTGACTTAACACTCCTCCCTGGGCCAGTCATATTTTGGCATTTGTTTAAGTGAATGAACGGCTAAAGGAAAGGGGTATAGGACTGGCACAACAGAATGTTCCAGAGGCACGGGGGAATTGAAATCACAGTTTTCACAGCAAATGCAGGAAGGCAAGAAGAACAGGGACTCGCCAACCTCCCATTATAATTATTTTACAGACAGACGGAATATTCTTGAACTTTTAATAATCTGTCATCGGCTCATTTGCAACATACCCAACATGAGAATAAAGGAAATTATTTATTTCTGTTGCAAAAAAAGTCAAGCTTATGGCCATTTGTCACAACAACGACAAGTTGCGCAGGGCAGAGTGATGGAGGTGGCAGATGTTTAAAACCCCTGCCAACAGAGAAAAATCATGGCAGGGTTTTTCATTCATTTTTGTTGTGTTTCAGGGCCCTGGGCTGCACTGCACTGGGCCACATTTTACCTGTCGCCTGGGTTCCAAATAGGCTCATGCGGAGGTGAAATATAGCAGGGCTAGCAGGCTAAAGGAGAGAGCAGGTTAGGTGGTCACCGGGACAGCCCCTTTAGTTTGAGACGACTCCCTGGGGGTAAGACGAGAATACTTTTGTTGTTTTGTTAAGCTTAGAGGCCGGTTGTCACATCACGGCAGATGGAACTGGATGTCCACTTCAGGACCTTTGCAATCTTGTTTTAGCACGTGTTCAACAGAGAAGTACAGTGTGAGAGAGAGTAAGAGAGAAAGAATGTCATGAAACTAAGTTATCTAATCTTTCTTAATGCTGCTTGGGAGGGCACCTCAGGGGGTAAAATAAACATCTCCAGTCCTATAAGTATATGCTTTGATCCCTCCATTCAGCAGAGGGAAACGTATAGTCATTCACGCCTCGTGTTTATTATGGTACTGATCACTCTGCAGCATTGTGCAGATCTCCATTAGACACGATACATTTTTAAAGGGTTAGTTTGTTGGTGAAAGACACATGGGGCGCAAGCACGCGTGCCCACACACAATTTAGAGTTAGGTTCTCAAAGACCTCTTTTTAATCATCTCCTATTTAGAAGCATGTGCTGCCTGTGTGGAATAAATACATCTGGAGTTGGTGTTTATTTGTACCAACGAGACAATGGAAAAAAGAGGAGTGGACAAAAAAGGATGGGATCGAGAGTAGGAAGGTGTCGGGTTTTTGCCATAGATGGTTCTGAAACCATTACTGAAAGATACATTTTAAATATATAAATAATAATATTATAATAATAATGTCTGTGAGGAAGCCACACCAGAAATTGGGGGCATTTTTATGAGCAGTGGCTGTAATATAATATATGTACAACCGAATCCCTTTACCACAATTCTGATGTTTAGGGCCACAGCCAGTTCACTGGAAACAGCAGTGTTTACAGTCTGGTGGGAGGCAAATAAACATACAGTAAATATCATACAAAATTGATGTTTGACTTAATTTTTTGTAGTGAAATAGAGTCTCAAAATGACACTAGGCATTATTCGCCATTGAATTGGGAAAAATCTGATTAAAAAAACACAATAAAATGTGTGTACTGTTGAGTACCTCAATGCCCTTTTGGGGTTTCACCCCTTTTCCAACAAAGAAACAATTTAATGTTGGATAACTTTGCCTAACAAACTATATTTGTGTCGGTGTTACTTATTATATGAGCTGCAGTTTATCTTGCATTGTCTTACATAAAGATGTGATCACATTTCAGGTCAGGAAATGCTAGACGGTTCAGAAACATGTCCCCAGATTCTCCTTTACTGTATGTGGGTGAAGACGAAATTATTGGTCTTAGCGCCCTCTTGTGGTCAGAGAGCTTAAACAAACAAATCACCTTTCAACTTTCCACTGTTGTTTTATAAACACACCAAGGGCAGTTAAAGGGAGAATCATGTCAGACACGTGTTGATTAAATTATGCAGCAACCCAGCATTGTTGTGTCCAATAAAGATTACATCACTGAAATCTGGCCAGATCCGTTTTTCTTTTAACACAATAGAGTGTTAATGGGTTGAAAATGGTTCAGAAAATACTGCTGGGAATTGATATGGCTCCACTCAACATGTTGCTGTGAGAATGAACAGAGTAAATACTACATTTTTACACTGGGACACACCGACATGGTGCGCAGCTGCTTGATGTGTTTATTATAATTATATTATTGTATTAGTGGTGGTTGGAATGATAGGGGTTCATTCATGGGATTTTCATGTGTAACTCATCATCCTAATGACTGCTTTTCTGGGGAAGAGAATCCATCCAGCACAGCAGTCAAAAACTAATTCCAAACTCTTTAACAAATGTCTGATGTTGCTATTACACACCGAACCAAAATAACCAGAGGGAATTAAAGGAATTTCGGTCAGAGTGTTAGTTTAGAAAGTCATCAGCCCACAACACATGTCCATCCACACTACGACAGGTTGGGGATCATTGGTGCTGATATTTATCTAACTTCATGTGTGTGAGTTGAAATGCTGCATTTTTAATATCAAAACTTTCCCACACACACTCTCAGAGAATAAGGAAATCAGCTTTTATTGACAAAGACCCTTGAGGAATTAGGGTTAAGTGCCTTGCTCAAGGGCATATTGTTGACCTTGTTGACTTTGTGATTTGAACTTCCAATCTTTTGGTACCTGGCTCTGCGCCCTAACTGCTAGAATACCTGCTGCCCTTGTGGAATATCACAATACACCGATCAGCCATAACATTATGACCATTGACATGTGAAGGGAGTAACACTGATGATCTAAATAAATATATACACCGATCAGACATAACATTATGACCACCGACAGGTGAAGATAATAACACTGATGACCTCGTTATCATGGCAGCTGTCGGTGGGATATATTAGGCAGAACGTGAACATTCTGTTGATGTGTTAGAAGCAGGAATAATGGGCAAGCGTAGGGATCTGAGCTACATTGACAAGGGCCAGATTGTGATTACTAGACGACAAGGTAAGAACATCTTCAAAACCTTGTGGGGTGTTCCTGGTCTGCAGTGGTCAGTACCTATCAAAAGTGGACCAAGGAAGGAAAAGTGGTGGACCGTCAACTATGTAGACGGTTCACCCTGACTGGCTGTTTAGACGCAGATCAGTCAGTGTGCTCTGCCGACCCCTGTCCACTTCCAAAAGTGCCTACTGGGCATGTGAGCATCAGAACTGGACCATGGAGCTTTGGAAGAAGGTGGCCTGGTCTGATGAATCACGTTTCTTTTTACATCACTTGTATGGCCGGGTGCGTGTGCATTACTTACCTGGAGAACACATGGCACCAGGATGCACTATGGGAAGAAGGCAAGCATGCGGAGGCAGTGTGATGCTTTGGGCAATGTTCTGCTGGGATACCTTGGGTCCTGCCATTCATGTGGATGTTACTTTGACAGGTACCACCTACCTGAGCATTGTTGCAGACCATGTGCACCCTTTCATCGCAATGGTATTCCCTGATGGCATTGGCCTCTTTCAGCAGGATAATGGGCCCTGCCACACAGCAAAAATGGTTCAGGAATGGTTTGAAGAACACAATGAGTTCAAGGTGTTGACTTGGCAAATTCCCCAGATCTCAATCCAATCAAGTTTGGGATCTGCTGTGGGATGTGCTGCACAAGCAGGTCTGATCCATGGAGGCCCCACCTCGCAACTTACAAGACTTAAAGGATCTGCTCCTAACATCTTGGTGCCAGCTACCACAGCACACCTTCAGGAGGTTTGGTGGAGTCCAGGCCTCGACGGCTTAGGGCTGTTTTGCGGCAAAAGGGGGACCTACACAAAAATGGTTAGGTGGTCATAATGTTATGGCTGATCGTTTTGATTAATTTAACAGACGTCATCGTAAAGGCGTGAGGGTCTGGATAAATGCTACGTTGCTTTCACAGCTTGGAAGTTGGTTGTGTTAGGAAATTAGTGTGGGGCGAGTTGATTTTCATGAGCTATAGGTAATGGAATCAATAGTTTGCATTATGCTCCTGCGGTGGATGTAATTTAGAAATTGTTTTTTTCTTTTTCCAGAATGTTGGTCTTTTTCTACCTCAGTTAACCAGATACCTTTTGAAACAGTTTAGATCAACACAACTGGTGATTTTACTGACATTTGGAAAACTCTGAATGTCAAAATGTTCTGTGACTTTGACCGTCCAATGTTTTGACACTCTATTTTGATCGTCTCAAAGATAATGAAAGGTCAAAAATGATTATTCTTTAGGACATTTGACTTTGGCTGGAGATTTAAAACAAATGTGATTATGTTGCCCTGCTTCCTAGTTTTCAGAGACATAGAAAAATCTGTGTGTATGGCCAGACTTATTCTTACATAAACCATGGAGAATGACAACCATGACTGGACAGAGTGAGGTCATTTTATCCATTGGTTACTGAATAGACAAACAATGCATTCAGCTGTTAGGAAAGTAGAGGTATTTTAGCCAAGTCAAACTATGAATTTTCTTGTTTCATGTGCTATGGTAGTTTATGGTCCATGTTGATGTTTACAAGGACAACATGTACCAATTATCCATTTGGTCACTACTTTCCCTTTGTGTAGATGATGTCACCTGAAATTCCATGGAACATCAGACAGTTCTCTTCAAACCCACTCAGGCACTCATCTAATGCAGTACAGGGCCAGCCAGAAAACATGTGGCTTAGAAAGATTTACCACAGCACTTTTCAGCATCTTCACCTTTGATTTAGTTGTTTAACAAATTGTTAATATATACCTGACCTCAGAACTTTGCTAACTGGCCAGATTCTGGCCTTGTCCAATCAATGCACAAACATTTTATTTATTTTTTGTCTAATCAAATGTAGGCTGAATACTACTACCAACAGCTGCGGCAAAGCCTAGCTTACTATATGCCTAGTCCTACTGGGAAGTATACAAGATGTTTTCAAGAATTTCTAACCTTTCTTTTGGACAAAATTTTACATATTCAAACTTGAACTTACTAGTTTTTTCAGATTACTACCACGATTACTACCACGAGTAATCAAAAACATGATGCATTTATGTGGCTCATAGAATACACTATTTTATGTGAATAAAGGGAGCTCAGCCAGGGGTCATTCTTGAATTGCGGTTGTAGTTGCTCGGAACATTATGAACAAAAGTTTGATCATATCACTTCCTTTAACGTTTTGTGAAAGAATAAAACGACCTTAAATGTCTCGTTTTGTCATACTTCATGCTATTAACTGATATAAATACATTAGCTGATTTAGAATGAAAAAACATTTTACATATAAAATAATAACGTTTTTCCAGGAAAGCCATGCTCAAATGCCATCCTAATTCATGAGTGAGAATTGTTAAGTTTTACTGTCCAAAATCAAGTTGCTCTCTTTGTCTGCACATAGTCATAGCTTTATAATGTAAGTATTATAAACAAGTAGTTTTACAAGGTTTTCATCTTTCTTAATGCCTGGACATTTTTGTAAGTTATATGGCCTGCTAAAAAAAACTGTGGCCCCATCTCACCCAATATTAAACATTTTCACAATGGATTAATCAAATTACAGATAAACTTATACACTTTTCCAACATGCCACTTTGGGACCTTTGGTGCCACCCGACTGTGTTTCACAAGCCTCTTCAATCACTTCTTTCCCCATTTACACTGGGCTATGCTGTACTGGCTCCATAATTAAGACTCATAGTAATTATTTGAAGGAGTTTCAGCAAAACACATCCCTCCATTAGAGCAAGAACTGACATCCCCGACAACAAGGTACACTCTCAACCAGTAACTCAAAACCCCACCTCTAAATATTAGTGTTATGGTTTCAGAGCCAAAACGACCTGCCCTTGAAGGGTGGCTTGCTGCCCATTCTGGCAGTTGTATCCAAACAATAAATCAAACTCAAAGCCATGTAATTTAAGTTGTCAGAAGTATTTATTATCTGTTCTGCAAAGTGATGGCTTTTAAAATGTTTCAGTGTATGGTATGATCAAAATATTTGGCTATCCCTTATTGTGTACAGTCATATTGTTATGTTGTGCATCGTGAGAATTCACTATAAAATTCTAAATAACACACTAATCATAGTCATGATTCCTATAAACTTTGGAAAGGAATCATTGTTTTGCTGCTGTAGACCTACAACCATACATGTTTTTCTAATACATCTGTCAGAATACCTTTGTCTAATGTGTTCTATAGTCTTTACATTCATTGTTAAGGGCCTACTTATGTGAGGTATTTTGCTGACAAGCACTTTCTCTCTCCTACAGAACATGGCCACATCTCTCCTCTCTACTCAACTCCTGGCGATTGCAATCCATCTGTGTCAAATTTTTCGCCATGCCCACGGGGGGGCATATTACGGGCACAAGTTGCCGCAGCACCTACCACTGCAGCATCAGCCCATGCAACCGATACCTCACATGTCCCTTGGAAATGGTTATGGTAATGGGGATGGCCAGCAACAGTACCCAGGAAAAGAGATGCCACAGCATATGCAACATGGCAAAGAGATACCATATGCACCACAGTATGGGCAGGAACTTCCACAGATACCACCCAACAAGGGTAGGGGCAAAGGTAACAGTTGAACAGCTGAAACATAGTTTGTTGTAATTAAGTGGATAAGACTCAGAAAATGTTTATGTGAGCCAAAAATGTTATTACAAATACTGTATTTTTCATATATATATATTTGAAATTAAGTAATGGCCTTAGGTTCAAAAGAAATGCAGCATGGAGACGTTAGGTTAAACCAGACAGACTATCCATGGACATGTTGCAGTGCTGATACAAAACAATTACCCACTCTTTGATGGTTTAGTGCCATTCAGAATACGTCACATCTGCAGGAAAACATAACTTGCATGGGTTGTAAAAATAATCATTTACATTCTTGACAAATCATATAAGGTGAAATAGGCAAAGAAATACCTCATACCATAAGTAACTCATCCTACGTAAATGGATTTTGACCGTTTCTACAATCAAGCAAGGAACAGAGGGGGCAGTTCAGTAAATGTATAATGCTTTAAACCTTTACTCTCAGAATTCCATGATCAGACAATAGGGTCAGCTATTTGGATTTGGTCATTTTAAAAGACCATTGTTTGTCCATTATCTTTTCCAAATTGCTTTGAATTTAGTGGGTCAGATTTGCTTAGGAGGTTTCTTTAGTCACTGATTCAAATCAGTAATTCATGGTAAAATATGTTGTCTTCCACAGGTCAGATGTATCCCATTAATGGGAAAGGCCCTGCAGGACCACCACCTGAGGATATGGGACTACAGGGTCCTGGCCCTGAGGGGCCACAAGGACCTCAGGGCCCCCCAGGACCACAAGGTCCCCCAGGGATGCCTGGTCATGGGATGCCTGGCCCCCATGGAAAGCCAGGCCCGCCGGGTCCACAAGGGTATCCGGGAATAGGGAAACCTGGATTGCCTGGAATGCCTGGTAAACCTGGTGGAGCTGGCCAGCCAGGTCCAAAGGGCGACCTTGGTCCTGGTGGTGATGTAGGACCAATGGGGATTCCTGGAGGGCCGGGTCTTCCGGGGCCCCCAGGGTTGCCTGGCATTGGGAAACCAGGAGGCCAGGGACTTCCAGGGCAGCCAGGGACTCGAGGAGAGCCTGGACACAAAGGTATACCTGGACTCCCTGGTCTTCCTGGACCTAAGGGAGACAAAGGGATTGGCCTGCCTGGATTGCCAGGTTTAAAAGGACCCGGTGGACCACCTGGGCCTTCTGGTCAAGGGGGCCTACCAGGGATTGGTAAACCGGGTTTGAATGGACTACCAGGAATGCCTGGGGGACCAGGAAAACCAGGCCCACCAGGGGAAGGAGGATTTGCTGGGCCACCAGGTGAAGGGGGGGAACCAGGACCACCAGGGCTACCAGGGATTGGTAAACCAGGGCAAGACGGATTGCCAGGACAACCAGGGTTCCCTGGCAGGAAAGGGGAACCAGGCCCCCCAGGTATACCAGGAGGACCAGGCCTACCTGGTTATGGAAAGCCAGGATATCCTGGACCAAAGGGAGAGAAAGGACATGGAGGTATGCCTGGCGCTCAAGGCCTGAAAGGAGACAAAGGACATGGAGGTCTTCCAGGCCAAGAAGGCCTTCCTGGACCCAGTGGGCCACCAGGCCTGCCAGGTCCAATTGGACCACCTGGAGGTCTTGGTTTTCCAGGTCCAAAGGGGGAAGGTGGCAATGGAGGGCCAAAGGGGCTTCCAGGTCCTAAAGGTGAGCCGGGCCCTCCGGGGCTTCCAGGTCAGGGTGGATATCCTGGAGATGGTGGTCAACCAGGGCTAAGAGGTATCCCAGGGCCAATGGGTCCGAAGGGGGATCAGGGCCACAAAGGGTTACCTGGTCTCCCAGGAGTTCCTGGAATGTCTGGTCCAAGAGGAGAAAGTGGAATGTCTGGAGAAAAAGGTCAGCAAGGACCAAAAGGAATCCCAGGAAATGTTGGTCCAGGTGGCCCACTTGGCCCTCCTGGTCTTCCTGGGCCAAAAGGTGAGCTTGGTCCACCAGGAAAACCTGGCTACCCCGGCGAAGGAAAACCTGGTGTTCCGGGGCCCTTAGGCTACCCAGGGAAACCTGGCCCCAGTGGACCCCCTGGTCAGCCTGGACAACCAGGACTACCTGGCCCTCCTGGCCGACCTGGACCCCCTGCCCAACTCTCTGGTCTTGGCGAAATACTCCCTGAAATGGGTCCTGCTCTAGAAGGTCTTCAACAAGGCCATTACAAGAAACCAAAGAATGGAGGGGACAGAAATGGCCTAGAGATGCCTGCATTCACAGCTAAACTCACAAATCCATTCCCTCCTGTTGGCTCACCTGTTGTTTTTGACAAGCTTCTATACAATGGTCATCAAGACTACAATCCTGAAACTGGCGTCTTCACCTGTACCATACCAGGAATCTATTACTTTGCTTACCATGTCCACTGCAAAGGAGCGAATGTGTGGGTGGCGCTAGTTAAGAACAATGAGCCAGTTATGTACACATACGATGAGTACAAAAAGGGCATCCTGGACCAGGCTTCAGGGAGTGCCGTGCTCCCATTACACCAAGGAAACACTGTGCATGTACAGCTTCCATCTGATCAGGCAGCAGGACTTTATGCTGGTGAATATGTCCACTCTTCATTCTCTGGATATTTATTGTACCCGATGTAAAAAAAGAATCAACAACAAAATAAGAAAAACAATGTTTTTTACACTACAGCCCACTACATATATTTTATTAGTGTCTTGTTAACTTTAATGTTGAACTTACCAGTGACACATTCTTCAACGGTAAAAACTACTACTTGGCTAAGAAGTATTCCATTAATTTGTGATTGCAATATGCTATAGTATGTTTCTAGGATTTTATCGCAATATAACATGCCTGACAAAAATAAATACAACATTGTTCGGTAAAACCTTTAATATCCCTCAGAAATTAATTTGCCAAATCCTTCAAATAAATATAATTTAAGATATCAGCACATAGACCAGCGTCTGGGTTCACAAGTATTGCTTCAAGAAGACAATGTTTGCACATCATCATTTCAGTAACACCACTAAGCACAGTAACCAATGGTTACTGATATAACAAGTAAGGTTAAATATAATTGCAGCTTGTCAGACAGTGAGAGGAAGCTTAAGTTTTTCACTAGGTTTTAGGAATACTACATCTCAGTAACAGGGCACGATTGAGACTGCTTCTCCAGTAAACTTGCAAAATAATGGGAGCAGCTTGACAGAAACAATATACACTGATGGACAACCCAAAGAAATGATGGGTCTTAAACATAAGAATATTGACGTCATCACTTGAATATGAAGTCACTTAATTGTGTAACATGTAAATAATGTTTTTTTGACATACTGGTTACATTATAGTTTGCTGGATATATCATAGAGATTCATCATATGCTATACAGATCCGCTTTCTGCTACAGTACTGGGACAGCTTGTCAGAAAAACTGACCAAAAAGCTACAGTAGCAAATTAATGCAAACATGCAAATTAGTTACATGTTGTTTTGCTTTGGGGCAACAGGGGTTGGTATAGTTGGCAGACTTAATTTCAATTGAGCAACTAGTAGTGCAAAAATTTTCTTTGAAATATGTTCGTTTCTGGTCATCATTTACAGGCTGGTTACGTTCCTGCATTAATTTGCATCCAAGGTGAGCCCACATTCCTGCCAGACATCAGTGTTAAAAAACAAATACAATTAAAACCTTTCCAAAATGTACATCTAGTTATGTGAATATACACATTTATTTATATTACATGCTCTCAATATATCAGTTTTTCATATTCTAACAGTCAGCAATATCATGATGTCACTAACTGGCTATCCTTCTACCCCAAGCTTTCACCCCGGCAGAATAAACCATCAATACATAATATGTATATGTGTCATGCATGCATACATTTCTAGCACAGAATTTGTTTAATGTCTGGACATTTCATAGGACATTATATATCAGTTACATTTGGCACATAAGAAACACTGTTAAAACCTTCTCTGTATGCATTAAGATGTATTGTTCCCCGTTAACAATACACGCACTTTTTTAAGTTAGTCCATTCCTTCTTTGAAAGCCATAATTAATTTACCATAATTTGCAGAGCATTAACCATTTTTATTTATTGAATTTCATGATTGGTATTGTTGCATGTTTCAATGTTTGGACCCTCAAATAAAACGAATTTGGATACTGCATGTAGTAAAGACATTTGGTTACATGTTGCCCAGTCAACAAAACAAAAAATATGGTATAGAGTTGAAGGGGTGAATATTCAACATTTATAAAATGAGTAATAACAAATTGAGCACACTTCTTTAAGGTATTTGTCAGTATTTCTCTTTGTAATTTATTTGTTTTACTACTGATTTTGCCTGCAATTGTAAATGTGCATACCTGTTGAAATCACCTTAAAGGGTTAAATAAATTAGACCTAAGAATAGTGCTAAACATATAACTTAGTGTAACGTCTTTGGTACTCTTACTGATGTTTTTTTTTTAATAAAGATACTGTAATAAAAAATGTGTTTGCTCCTTTGATTACTTATTGCATAAGGCATGCACACTGAAGCTGCTCCAACTGCTCCAAGAATAATTTTGGTAGTTAATCAACAGAAGTGGAACAACATACAGTACAGCCTAATGTTAAGGAGTTAAATAAATGGGACTTTGTTTGGCAAGTGCAATCTCTAGCTATTCATTAATCGATTAACTTCGTGTATAATACAATACTGTGTCAATGTATTGAAGGTACATTAAAATAACCCTTACAACTTTTTGTTACATCTTTTTCAAGACCGTAGTCGTAATGTCAATACCTGTACTACAGTATACACACTCACGAAAAGGATGGCATAGCATGTCACACGTTTTCCAACCTTGGATTGTCCCTCACTACTCGCCGTTGAAGTCCGTCCGTTTTCCGCTTGTTCAATGGCGCTCGAGTAGTGACACAGCCTCAAAGAAGTTCGTTTAATGAATGTTTTACGACGGATACTAAACTTGCTGTGAGTAATGGTATTTTTAAGATAACTAAACAAACTTTTGCTGCTTTTGCATCCGTATTCTATGTGAGCTTGCAGCGACCTGTATGATGACGCTGCCATGCTAAAAGTACAGTTAGTACTAGTAGAGTTAGCAAGCCGGCTAATTTATCTAACTAGCTACAGAGTAACGTTGATTTATCCATTTAACAGATGGATGGATGACTTGCCATTCACAATTGTTTTGTCATGCATTTCCTCCCTCACTGAGCAATAATTTGCTTAGTGCAGTACAGTTGACAAACAGCTGGTCGTTTTTAGAAACTCTGACCGTACATTATGAGCTAGTTAATGTTAATTAACTCGATCTATCAAATTGTTTCGCAATCAATTGTGCAGCTGGTTTATTTTAACACAAGTGAACGCTACAGAACCCTTTTCTAAATAGACTAGTGGAGATTTAAACACTTAACTTTTTAAATAGCCGAGTACTGAATGTCCGGGCCTTATTACCTGCCTAGCCAGTTGGTGACAGGAGAACAGAGGCCAGAGTTGGTAAGAAACCGGAGGTTAACGTTTAAATTATCCTCTTCTGCGTGTCAGCTGTGGAGTTGAATTAGTTTTAGTTTAGCTATTACAGTCAGCAGTTATTCGTGAAAGCCTTTATTGGTCTTGTTTGCTTAATAAATAATACAATAGCCTATTTAATTTATATTGCTAATTTCATATAAATATATATTATTTTCATAGAATTCGTTGTCTTATGTAATTAGGTCACCCGTTAGGTTCAGATGTCTTGACATTTTAATTGATGCTGTAATTCTATATTCAGTAGTGGAATTGCGGTTTAAGGGGATCACGGTCTTCTCATTGGTTAGGTCTTTAGTTTCGCTTTTTTAGCGTTGCACTCCAAAGAGAGACGGTTGTGATGAAATGGGAATAGCACTACCCGCTTGACAATGAAACACTGTCTAAGTGTTTGAGTCTAATCCAGTGCAGAAGACGTGTGTGATACAGTAAGTGGAATGGAATCCTTGTTTTGGTATTTAATATTTTTATGGCGTTGGTAGCATAAAACAATTTAATTTTAAACTTTCTTGGGCAGTCGTTGGATGATGCCGACTGCCCCCTGTTCCACCAGAACTATTTACCATTAACAGGCCGCAGGATCCCTGCTGCTTAAACAAAATTGGATGCACTTTTTCTGTGTAATACTTTAAGATTTAAGTTGCTGTTTAAAACATTTATTTGAAGGGTGTTGGTGGCAGTGTGCATCCTAGGGCTATTAGAGATTATTAGATACATTTTGGGAATGCCCTCTAACAAGATGAATTAAATGTTTTGCTTTCAGAGGTTTTTTTTGGACAGGAAGTAGCAATGGCTTCCCGAGCAGGACCTCGAGCTTCTGGCACAGATGGGAGTGACTTTCAGCATCGTGAGAGAGTGGCCTCACACTACCAGATGAGGTCAGTTCTTATTTACATTTTTAACTGACTGAGGGAAAAAGAAGATAATTGCGTTCTGTGGTAAAGGTAAACTTATTTGAGGTGTTTTCAAGAACACAGGTAGCCTAGTGATGAAAATGCGTAAGCAAATACCCAGGTTTTACCTCTGTCATTGTTATGACTATATATTGTACCAGTCTATTGTAGCAGCAATGCACCAATATATTGATCAGCAAAAGGCTGATTATGAGCAAATATTTAACTACAGGCAGTCTATAAGTTGAATGCTTTAAAATCTCAGATTGTTTCTGACCGAATGTGCTTTCGTCTGTATACAATGGGGAGAACAAGTATTTGATACACTGCTGATTTTGAAGGTTTTCCTACTTACAAAGCATGTAGAGGTCTGTAATTTTTACCATAGGTACACTTCAACTGTGAGTGACGGAAAAAAATCTAGAAAATCACATTGTATGATTTTTAAATAATTAATTTGCATTTTATTGCATGACATAAGTATTTGATCACCTACCAACCATTAAGAATTCCAGCTGTCACAGACCTGTTAGTTTTTCTTTAAGAAGCCCTTCTGTTCTCTACTCATTACCTGTATTAACTGCAACTGTTTGAACATGTTACCTATATAAAAGACACCTGTCCACACACTCAAACTCCAACCTCTCCACAATGGCCAAGACCAGATGGCTGTGTAAGGACATCAGGGATAAATTTGTAGACCTGCACAAGGCTGGGATGGGCTACAGGATAATAGGCAAGCAGTTTGGTGAGAAGGCAACAACTTTTGGCGCAATTATTAGAAAATGGAAGAAGTTCAAGATGACGGTCAATCTCCCTCGGTCTGGGGCTCCATGCAAGATCTCACCTCGTGGGGCATCAATGATCATGAGGAAGGTGAGGGATCAGCCCAGAACTACACGGCAGGACCTGGTCAATGACCTGAAGAGAGCTGGGACCACAGTCTCAAAGAAAACCATCAGTAACAAAATACGCTGTCATGGATTAAAATCCTGCAGCGCATGCACGGTCCCCCTGCTCAAGCCAGCGCATGTCCAGGCCCGTCTGAAGTTTGCCAGTGACCATCTGGATGATCCAGAGGAGGAATGGGAGAAGGTCATGTTGTCTGATGAGACAAAAATAGAGCTTTTTGGTCTAAACTCCACTCGCCGTGTTTGGAGGAAGAAGAATGATGAGTACAACCCATCCCAACCGTGTAGCATGGAGGAGGAAACCTCAGTCTTTGGGGATGCTTTTCTGCAAAGGGGACAGGACGACTGCACCATAATTGAGGGGAGGATGGATGGGGCCATGTATTGTGAGATCTTGGCCAACAACCTCCTTCCATCAGTAAGTGCATTGAAGATGGATCCTGTCTGGGTCTTCCAGTATGACAACGACCCGAAACACACAGCCAGGGCAACTAAGGAGAGGCTCCGTAAGAAACATCTCAAGGTCCTGGAGTGGCTTAGCCAGTCTCCAGATCTGAACCCAATAGAAAATCTTTGGAGGGAGCTGAAAGTCTGTATTGCCCAGCGACAGCCTCGAAACCTGAGGGATCTGGAGAAGGTCTGTATGGAGGAGGGGGCCTAAATCCCTGCTGCAGTGTGTGTAAACCTGGTCAAGAACTACAGGACACGTGTGATCTCTGTAATTGCAAACAAAGCTTTCTGTATCAAATATTAAGTTCTGCTTTTCTGTTGTATCAAATAATTTGGCCATGCAATAAAATGCAAATGAATTATTTATAAATCATACATTGAGATTTTCTGGATTTCTGTTTTAGGTTCCGTCTCTCACAGTTAGTGTACCTATGATAAAAATTACAGACCTCTACATGCTTTGTAAGTAGGAAAACCTGCAAAATCAGCAGTGTATCAAATACTTGTTCTCCCCACCGTAGGCGTCCAACCTGATCCAGTTTATATAATACTTTCTTGCATTTGTGTCCTTTTGTATTATTATTATCCATTCTCTGTAGCAGTTTCTTTTTTTGTGGAATTTCTAATACCTTATTTAATAAATAGCCTTTATATAAAAGTGTTGTATATTGCACTATAGCAAATATGTATTCTAACTGTAAATAATATTAATTCTACATTTTTTTGTCAGTCTGTTATTCATAAAAAAGAATATTTGTATGTTTGAATTAGAATTTGTTAAAGTTCAAAGCATCAACAAAGCACATTTCTTTTTTTATAACAGGGTATAGATGCTAACTGCATTTTGTTGTACTGTACTGTTCATTGGCAATATAGTTGAATGTAATCTAATACTTGTATTTGTAATTGCATTATGTGAATATCGTTATCGGCCAATAATTTTCTTATTAATGCATTCCTATTTTATACTGGTCATTATAATGATTGCAACTATAATTAGTCTCTTTGTCAGAAACATTTTGTGTAACACTTAAGATTCTGTCAACTTTCTTTGTCTATGATGTGAGTTGATTGAGATCTGATACATTGATTAAAAAGGACAGCACGGCTGCAGATACAGACTGAAGTTTAGCAGCTTCAGGTTTGTATTGAACCAGTTCAAAGTTGGATTGTAACAAGATTAAGCCTCCCTTGTGTTTGTGTGATGTGATAAACGGGTGATGAATATACAGTTGAATTTCTGTTGAGTATTTGTACATTATGACTTACACAACAAATTTCAAGTTGTTTGGCTAACCTCTGTCAACGGCATGAACATAGCAAATGCCATCACATGTTCTAGACGGTCTGAATCTTGAAATCCGAAATAAGTGTTACCTTTTTCAAAAGCACTTGTGCTATGATTTCTATGATCTCATTTTAAAAGTCACATTATTCATGCTGATTACACCCAAGTGTGTGAAAATTCCAAATCATAATTACATTTGGCAACTAACAGCTATTCCAAATGTTATCCACATTTTACAGCTCTGTGTGTAAGCATTGCCTGTTGTAAGTATGTAAGACTATAGTGTGGTTTGGCACGCCTTTGGTCCCCAGCACACCTCTTACTCTCTTGCTTCTTCTCTTTCTTTCACATCAGTGTCGCTCTCAAGTCGGAGATCCGTAAGCTGAACATCGTCCATGTGCTGATCTGGCTTCTCTTAGCAGCTCAGGTGATGGTCAGCCAGCTGAACTTGGTGTCACACAGCGTAGTGGCTGCTCCTTACCAGTGGGAGTACCCCTACCTGCTTAGCATCATCCCCTCTCTCTTCAGCTTCATGGCCCTGCCCAAAAACAACATTAGTTACCTTGTGATTTCTATGGTCAGCGCTGGGCTGTTCTGCATAGCGCCGCTCATCTACGGTGGCATGGAGATGTTCCCGGTGGCCCAGCAGCTGTACCGGCACGGCAAGGCCTACCGCTTCATCTTTGGCTTCTCAGCCGTGTCCGTCATGTACCTGGTGATGGTGATTGCGGTGCAGGTGCATGGCTGGCAGATCTACTACAGCAAGAAGCTACTGGACGCTTGGTTCACCTCCACCCAAGACAAGAAAAAGAAATGACCACAGAGAGGAATTCAAAGAGAACTATCCGTGAATGACGTCTGTCGTTGGCAGTTAGGCCTGTCATCCATTTATTTTCTAACTATTCTACCCCCCAGTAAGTGCTATGTCGTAGCACTTAATGGATTCCAATGTGTTATGCGTCCTATTTCCCCTCCATGATCTTATCTCTGGGAACAGTTTAAGATAGCAGTTGCCTCTCTGGAACTCCAGGATTTACCTCTATTTCTCAGTTTTGAGCTAGAGCTGGTTGCCATAATCAGTAAGCTGTCATAACAAGGAACTGACTGGTCTCGGACCTATAACCTCCACTTGCCTGTACCTTGTAATCCATACAACAACTTTATATTTACGGATGAAGTAGGGAACGGGTATGTTGGATGAACCAGTCATAAGTAGGACTTAGTCAAAAACTGGTCCAGTGGACAATGTGGTCTTGACGGAAAGAGCCATCCAAAAAATTTGCAACGATTGAGCGTGTATTTGCGTGCTTTTGAAAATACCGCTTTTCATTATTCTTTGTTTTGATAATGTCATGTATATTGTTTAAAAACAATAAAATTAGGAATGCTGGGGCAGTTTTTGTGTTTGTTTTAATTAGACGAAGGAAAGCAATGTACAGGAAGAATCTTTTTTATTGGAATTGATTACAGTTGTTGCTAATATACTCCAGCAAAGTACAACCTATTGTAATCAAATTCTTATCCACTGTAAGCAGAGAATTATAAACAGGGTAGTTTGAATGCTGATTGGTTGAACAGTTGTGGTATCACAAACCTTTACTATTTTTATTGCAATCGTAACCATTTAACCATTTAACATCAATAAGTAATCTCTTATATTTACCATGGCTAAGTCCTGTATCCAGGAATTATCCAATTCGTTTATAAGTGATCCAGTATTTTGGTAATGTGGCCTTATTTAAGGAGCCTCTATTGTTTAACCCAACTGGTTAAGTCGGGGCTGTGGCTGTCCTGTTTATAATCTGCTTGATGTCGTGATTTTTGAGAGAATCTGTTGAACAGATCTAATCCAAACGTTAGCAGAGATTTAGCAGAGTCTGCCTTTAATATAAAATGACACCATTGGTATAAGTATAACTGAAATTATGCAACACTTTTGCAATATACAGCTGAAGTTTGGGATATTCTCCGAAAATTGATAATTAAAGACAATTATTTATTTTACAAAAAAATGTGGTGTGATTACACAGTTTTTTATAATCTTTACAACCCTCCATTTCTTCCTGTTAAAGATTTGCTTTGTGTGCTTTGGAACATAATTTATGGAACATTTAATTTATGGTTGATTCGGTGATGATATGTTGACCAGTCCCTGAGGGAGCAAAGCAGCCCAATACCATAATGCCGTCTCCATGCTTCACGGTTGGTATGAGGTTCTTCTGTTCAAAAGCAGTGTTTTGTTTTCAAACTACTCCACCTTCATTGTTTTCATAAACAAACTACAAGTTGATTGAACATTAGAGCAAATTTGTTAACTTATTAACTGCAAATTAAAGGTGTTTCCGTGTAAAGAACGCTTGTGCTTTAAATCACTGCAACTTTTTGAGTAACCATGGACTTCAACTCCACACACAATTATGGATAATTTGTAAGAAGAGTAAAAACATATGTTGTTTGTGTAAGCCTTGTTATCTCCTCAATAGGACAAAAGACTACTGCGGCAACGCCTTTAGGTTTCACAAGAAGTTTTATGTAGAGAATAACACTGGTGACTTACTCCATCAGCAATGCCCCTCAGCATGCCCCTCCCCCCAATAATAGACCAAGTGGAAGAGAGACCCTCACCCAAACATTCCAGGCATTCCTGTGGTTGGCTGCAGGGAAGTGATATGGGTGGATCTGGATGATTTTATTTAGTCTTATCACCGTTTTGTTAATTTTCATACCAAACTTCATCTCACACTTGTGATTTATATTTTACTAATGCAGTTGACTGATTCTGTGTCTTAGAAAATTCCCATGTAGAAGTGAACAAACCAGCTAAATAATTTGTCTGTTTTGGTTAAGCACATTCTGTGGGAGGATGCATCTTGATTATTTACCAGTCAGTCGAGTGGGGGTCATGCCTGGCTGGGAAGTCGGCAAGGCAGAGATGGGCAACTGCTGGGAAATCATTAGCAATTCCCAAAAGAGGAAAGGAAATTGATCATTTGTTTGCACTACTATGAGACCTCAGCTTACTGTATTTATTTAGATATTGCAGAAGAGAGTTTAGGAAAATTGATATATTAAATGAATTGATTACTGAATTGAAAAAAAAGTATTAGTAAGTGTAATAGAATGTGCTGGATTATTTGAGGAGTTCTAAGTCAGATGGGTTCGGCTTCAATAATGACTTATCTAGCTCTTGGTCAGCATAGAGAGAAGTACAGACAGCCTGTAGGACACAAGGCATGTGGTAATCCAGACAGTGTACGTAAAAGCATATTTGCCCTGCTGCATGGAATGGAGAGGAGCTGAATTAGTCTGGTTGGATGGACTTTGTTTATGTTTCATTATAAAATAATTGCTAAACTGTATTTCGTTGTCATACCCTTGTCTTACACTGAGGTTGTACACTGGTGTCATGTTGCTGTCACATGTCTTGCACCTGCAGTTCCCTCAGGTTTGCGGCGCTGCTGGCGGTTGACGTCACCAGTCTTTTAGCTGCTACCACCCTCGTTTCTGGATTTGTTTGAACAATAGATCATCCTGCGCCCGGTTCTCTTTCTACAACACATTACAGTTGCTGAACACTTTGTGTAAAACTGTTAGATCATTAACAAGCTGGTAATAAATCATCTACAGAAAATATAATTGGTTTCCTGAATGTTTTATTTGTAGTCTGTTATGTTGCCGACATTGTTTGAGTGACTAACAGTTATTAAGGAATGTATTTTCCAGATATGATTGTGTAAATATATAAACAAAATGGATATAATCACTAATTAACACAAATCCATAATGACAAGATACTAAAAATACAACCTACAAATAGTTTGAAATTAATTATTAATATAAAACAGTACATTTGCCATCAATTATTTTCTAACTGTGGCACCGTCCAGACAGGTGTATTTAACCTTAAATCATATGAAACAGGTCAATGGTACACAGGTGGCCTTCATTAATCTACAATCATGTTTCCATAAAAAATTAGGACGCTGTGTAAAATATAAAGAAAAACAGAATGCAAAGATGTGCAAATTTAAGCCCTATATTCAAAAGAAAACAGTACAAATACAACATGTAAAAATATATATACGCTTTGAATTTGATGCCAGCAACAGGTTTAAAAAACTGGTACAGGGGCTACAAAGTAATTACATTAATTGGCCAAATGTCAGTAACAGGTTTGGGTATAAAAAGAGCATTCCAGTCTTTCAGAAGTAAAGATGGGGAGGGGTCAACTATTTTGACAAATGTGGTTGATGTTTTTGACTGCTTGGTGATAGATCTACAAATAGTTAACAGCTCTCTCTTATCAGGTGATTTTTTTTTTTTACACCTCTATGAAAAAAGCAATTTGCTTTAGCAATATATGCTAATAGTGGAGAGAACAAGTTTTTGTAGAGTACACTGCTGATTTTGCAGGTTTTCCTACTTACAAAGCATGTGGAGGTCTGTCATTTTTATCATATGTACACTTCAGCTGTGAGAGACTGAATCTAAAACAAAATACAAGAAAATCTCATTGTATGATGATTTATTGCATGACAAGTATTTGATGCATCAGAAAAGCAGAACTTAATATTTTGTACAGAAAGCTTTGTTTGTAATTACAGTGATCACACCTGTCCAGGTTTGCAGGGATTTAGGCCCACTCCTCCATACAGACCTTCACCAGATCCTTCAGGTTTCGAGGCTGTCGCTGGGCAATACAGACTTTCAGCTCCCTCCAAAGAATTTCTATTGGGTTCAGGTCTGGAGACTGGCTAGGACTTGCATGGAGCCCCAGACCGAGGGAGATTTCAAGATGACGGTCACTTCTTCCATTTTCTAATAATTGCGCCAACAGTTGTTGCCTTTGCACCAAGCTGCTTGCCTATTATCCTGTAGCCCATCCCAGCCTTGTGCAGGTCTACAATTTTATCCCTGATGTCCTTACACAGTTCTCTGGTCTTGGCCATTGTGGAGAGGTTGGAGTCTGTTTGATTGAGTATGTGGACAGGTGTCTTTTATACAGATAACAAGTTCAAACAGTTGCAGTTAATACAGGTAATGAGTGAAGAACAGGAGGGCTTCTTAAAGAAGAACTAACAGGTCTCTGAGAGACGGAATTCTTACTGGTTGGTAGGTGATCAAATACTTATGTAATGCAATAAAATACAAATTAATTATTAGAAAATCATAAAATTTGATTTTGTTTTAGATTCCGTCTCTCACAGTTGAAGTGTATCGATGATAAAAATGACAGACCTGTACATGCTTTGTAAGTAGGAAAATCTGCAAAATCAGCAGTGTATCAAATACTTGTTCTCCCCACTGTATATCATATTTTACCATCATAGATAAACATTTAATTTTTCAAACAAATTATCAATTTCTTCACTTCAAATGGTTACATTGAAATTTCCTAGATTCAGCCACATCACAATAGTGGCTGGGAAGCCCCCTGAAGCCAACGCCCACTTTTCCCTAGATCAGAGCTTTACTAGCAAATACTGCACATCATTAGTGTAAGCTATGCAAAAAGACAGAAATGAACTGAATTAGCCTTTTAAGCTTAGCACAAACTATTTACATATGCAGTCAGGTTCTGCTGACCTGATGTAAACCTGATGGAAAATTATAAAACTTCTGACTTGTCCCTGTAGCATTCTTGCCATGGCTCTCTATAAATGTAATACAATTCTACTTTTTGGAAACAAAATACAGTACATTGCTATACAGTAGGCTCTATGCCAGATTTTACAACACCAGTGCTGGTAAAACAACATGTCTACGGAATTTGCGATGGGATGCACATGATGATTTGCATTAGAAGAAAAATTCAGTGGGCAAAGTGTTTTAATTGGTGAGCATCACCATTTTGCTTAGTCATGTGCATTTTTCACTCCTGCACACAAAAATCACAGAAAATGATTCCATGCAAGGGAAAGCCCTAGTTTAACAGACCTCTCAAATGTGTTCACAACTCATTCTACAGGCTACAATATATAGCTATGAACAAACTTAAATCCACAAGTATGCAAAAATTGGCGTGCAAGCAAAGTTCTAAATGTACAAGTTTGCAATTTGTGAACACAGATATGAAGATCAGATTCGGACACAGCCTTAAAAGTACATCCGCAGACCTCAATACAGGTGATAGTCATATAATTAGAATATCATCAAAAAGTTAATTTATTTCAGTAATTCCATTCAAAATGTGAAACTTGCAAGGAGAGTCTCCGAATTCAAATTTCATGGTGTGATCATCAAAGATGACCTCACATGATCCAGGCAAGCGAACTTGGCATTGAAAACTGCCCAAAAAGGACTATACTTCCTGAGGAGACTCAATAAATAAATTTTAACAAAAACAGAACAGTCATATTTCATCCCAAAAAATTAATTCTTACTTTGCTATACCAAATCAAAATGGGACGATGTATTCTACTCAACCATTACAATGTTGGATCTTACATCAAACTAACAGTTAAAAAAATGAATTAGAAAAAAGCCTTGGACTGGAAAATATTAGCCATAACTGATGGCAATATTCTATCCAAACAGGAAAAACACAATATGCTATGTAATTCTTAATATGTGGCAATTTGATTGACTTTGAGCTCAGTTCAAATAATCTTTTAAAGAAAACAGATTACACATATGCCAAGTTAGCAAATGCCAAGTCAAACCCAGTCGAAAACAAAAAATCTAATGTGATCATGGGGAACATTCTTGCAGTGTGCCATTTTCACCCCATGCATATGAGGGATTGGATTCCAAGTGCAACTTATTAGTACCAACTGTAGGTGTAGTAGTAGCAACACTAGGAGGGTAGGTAGTTGTACCATCTGGGGGGAGTGTGATGTGCTGTTTTCTTTGCTTCATGTTTTGTGTTGTCATTGTACCTTGTCATGCTTGAAATTATTATAAATGCGTGGTAACCTGTTGTCTGCAGCATAGATTTTTCAGTAGTTTTTATTATAGTTGTTAAATTAAAAACATGTTGTCACATCCAATGAAGTGGTGCTATACATGCTTAATTGAAAACCTCTGAAGATTTTTGTAATGAATAATTAACCTGTTGCATTCTGGAAAGTGCTACTCGTACTCACAACCCTGATACAAAATGGCGCTCTTAGTTGTTTCAGTGATGCATGGGCTATTCGAAATATTATCACTTTGCATTCTGGGAAGTGCTATTTGTACTTGCCCCCATGGGACAAAATAACATTTCTAGACATTGCTTTGCGGGATGGGCTTGTCTTTTGCATTTCATTCTTGATGTGTCTGTGGAAGTTCTACCTTCTGTTGAAGCTGGCACGGGCACAGGTAAGGATCCAAGTGAGGCCTCGGGTGGAGTGGCGAAGGCACAGACGGGCAGCGGGCAGAGTTGTCGGGGACGGGCAGAGGGTCGAGATTCGAGCGGGCGGCAGAAGCACAGTCAGGGATCGGGCAGAGTGGTCGGGGACAGGTGAAAGATCAGAATTCCGGCGGTGAACAAACGAACAGGTAGGGCTCAGGCAGAATAGTCAGGAATGGGCGATCGGTCGGTTCACGGGTAAGCAGGACGGGAGTCTGGAAAGCGTGAGAGGTGGCATGTAAACATGAACCATTGCTCTGGCAGGGAGGAAGTGGCACGGAATAGTACTCATAGGGCGTGGTGATGAGGTGACTGGGAACCGGTGTGTGAGTGGAGATTAAAGACAGGTGTGTGGACAGGTGCGCGCTGGGATGTCATGAGCGCGAGGGCCTGCCTCTGCGTGCTCGCGGATGTGGGGACATGACTGAAGCAGTAAACAACTTGATGGCTCACAGTCTTTGGAAAGGGATCTGTTAAGTAATTCACCGGCCAGAGGGCTAGACCCATCTTGGACAAAACCCCTCCCTTCCCTGAAAAACACAGCACCCTTAGTCAATTGTCAAGGCAGTCACTTGAAAAAAAGATCTTAAAAATCTAATGGAAATTATAAAGCTAATGTTCAACACAATCTTACCTCCAAGAGAAATCTTACCTCTTGTTTTTAGCTTAAATCCTAGTCATCAGATACACATCCAGGGGAACCTCATAAACCCCTCCAACCTCCCGGAGATATGCATCCTTGATGAACAGCTTCACTTTTTGAGACCGTCTCACACTCAAACCTACACATCACCCCTCCCTATCTTGAGAACCCCTTCAATCAGAGCCCTTATTATTGCTATTATGCAGTCACTTTCTTGAGACAAAGATCAGGTGTATTGCTCAGTATCAAAGCTATTGTTCTATGTCAGTCACTTGAAGTAAAGAGCTTTTAAAAAACAAATAGGAATCAAAAAGCTAAAGTTCAGCTTCTTATTTAATACACACCCATGTGAGTATTCCCCGAGAGCTCCCCAGACCATGCCACTTGACCAGCCCCCCTCCCTTGCCTGAGACCCCTAAAACCAAACACCTTTCCCAGAGTGTCCATCACTCCATCCCTACCCACGAGAAGCCCAGAACCCCTCCCTTCACTTGACCTACCCATCACCCTGACCCCCGTTGAGCAGCCCCCCTCCCTAACCCGAGACTTCCAAAACCAGACACCTTCCCCAGAGTGCTCTTCACCCCTCCCTACCCATCACTCAGACCCCCACCTTTCCCTAAGAAACCCAGACAAATCTTCCTTCCATGAAAAACACATCTAAAAAACATCATACAAATGCCAACATATACATCAAACACTTGTGTCACTCAAACACACTGGGTCAACCTCATAAAAACAACCCCTCCCTAAAAGTCACCTGTGGATCTGGAAATGTACCCATATAACCTTTGACAAGATGGATAAAATATTAATCCCATAATCACCAATAGTCCTAGTCATACCACTCAAGGTCAATCCCTAAAGTATATCCTATTACTCTCTTACACACTCACATATTCATTTTTTTGTCTTATTTCTTGTTTGTTTCACAATAAAAAAAATATTTTGGATCTTCAAAGAGGTAGACATCTTGTGTAAATCAGATGATAAAACCCCCCCCAGAAAATCCTGGTTGTAAGGCAACAAAACATTTCGCAAGGCTCTGTACTTCCCCCTTTATGACTCATTGTAAAACATTAACTGCTAATGACAGGATCTCTGCAGTCTATGGGGCAAGCATTGAACAGGATACCAAAATAACACCAAATGCTCCGCTCTCAGTATATGCCGGGGACCAGCAGAGATGAATAAACTATGGATCATTGCTACATTAACTACAGGTCAGACTTCCTCTGTGTTTTAAACATGTTTATAAGTACATTATGGTTTACATTGTATACTGATATTTATGTGCATAGGAATGCATGCATCAATGTTTGGTGCATTTAGCAACTGATTATTACAAATTTGTAGCATTATAGTATTTTAAAGTTGGTTTATGTATTTTACAGTTTGATGCTAATGTATGTAATAACTGTATACAGTAAAAGATTCAATGGCCTTAATGATTAGTGTTTTAAGAAAATATTATTTATTATTGTTGCAAATCTGTTAATTGTGGACCAGTACATTTAAAGTTATCAGATCAGTTTTTACCTAACCTTCGATATTTTACAATATGACATGATTTCCACTCAGGAATCGTTTACATTTTTTTGTCTTGTGGAGAATAAAAACCCTATCCATCTTTGTACATCAACACATTTTTAGATTCTTTTCAGATCCTATTTTGTTACAAATTAATACAAAATGTAATCTCCGATCAGCACAAAAAGTCCATTATGTCAAAGTAATCTACAAGATGTTCTAAATTTATTACAAATACAAAACACAAAATAATTGATGGCTAAAATAATAATTGGTGTACTAACCAACTGTGGCACCTTCCAGAAGTTCTAACCAACTGTGGCACCTTCCAGACAGCTGTTTTATCTGAACTCATTTGAAATGTCAATTGTCCACAATTGGCCTCCGCTCAACTAATTAGATGACTTATAAAGACATTGTACCACAGCTCAATCAGTTATGTCATAGCAAAGGGGGTGAAGACTTATGCAATCAATTATTTTCATTTAGTTTTATTTTTGTCATTAATTGTGAAAAATGTGCATGTATTATTGAACTATTTTACGCCATGGATTTCTGTTTTGAGCCCCCCCTGAAGAAATATAGTGTAGAAAATGTCCAATATGTCTAAATATTTTCAAAAGAACTTCAGCTGAATCAAAACTAAATATTTCACTTGGATGGCTCTGTAATTCATATTTACTGTACCAATGCTCTAATCACACTCCAATTCCAATTCTAGGCCTTTTATGGATAATCAAATTGACACTGATACATGTGGATTAGGTTTATTATTTATCCCTTTCAGAAGTTATCTCCTGCCCTTTGCAACTACTGGGCTAGCTAAAGATAAACTTACTGTCTACACTTGGTCTTAATTTCAGTTAATCATTAAAAAAATACAAGGTATAGCCATTTAGCTCCATAGCAGTGTTGTTGTCAAGACAACCTGAAACCAAGACCAAGTCATGACCAAAATTAGAATGTATCAAGTCAAGACCAAGATATTGATGGGTCGAGACCAAGTCAAAACCAAGGCAGGGCGTGACCGGGTAAAGACCAAGACAGGGCGTGACCAGGTGAAGACCGAGACCAAGGCAGTGTGAGAATGGGTCAAGACCAAAACAGGGCAAGACAATGTCAAAACCAATGCAAGGCGAGACCGGGTCAAGATCAGACCGTATAATTATCTTTAATGAGATTAAACCATGGACTGGGGGAATTTTTCCTTTAATTAACGACGCAAGTCTTTGTTGATACTCCACCGACTGCAGCTTGGGTAAGTAGGAGCCACTGGATCTGAGGTCGTGCCATAGACCATGTGATTCCCTGGGAGAACTTATCTGAATTGCTATTGGAAGCCAGGCATCAGATGACCTAGCATAACGTTGTTAGTGATTGGTCAACAAAGAATAGACTAAGGAACACCAGATGCACTAAACTTCATTACATGGAGTGCGTAACGGCCACCATTTTGGTGCAACCTGGTGTTTTTCTTAAGTAGGCTGTGATGCGCGTAAGAAAACAAACTTTACGTCAATCGCTTCATTGGAATTAGCTCCAGTGACTGGGTCATAGCGCAGGCCCCCAGTCCTCTGTGGCGGGCGGCGGCGCAGGCGGCCAGTGCTCTGTGGCGGGCAGCACTGGGCGCCTGGCGCGGCTCCTGGGCAGCACTGGGCCCCGGCCGCGGCTCCTGGCCAGCACGGGGCGCCTGTTGCGGCTCCTGGGCAGCACGGGGCGCCGTTGCTGCTCCTGGGCAGCACTGGAGTCCTCCGCCCGCCCCCTTAGCACCCCCCCAAAAACCTCTTGGGGAGGCTTTTCTGCCCGCCTACGCATTCGCCTTCGCCTCCTTTGTTTCGCCCTCCAGTGCTTGAATGGAGCCACCCAGGGGAACAGTGGCATACCATAGGGGTATTCCACCTCATCCATGTCCCCGTCCGGCCAGGAGTGAAGTTGGTGACGGTAGGGGTATTCCTCCTCGGTGTCGCTATCCAGCCAACCGAGGAGTTCCCATACCGTCCAACTCTGCCGTTCTTTGGCGTGGTACTTTTGGTGGAGTATTCTGTCACAAGGCAGGTGGATGGACACAAACGCAGAGGCGAACGGGTGATGGTACTCCATTATTTTAATAAAGAAAGAAACAAAACAAACTTAATGCAGCTCCAGTGACTGGGTCATAGCTTACAGCAAACAAACCAAAATACTCCACAACCTGTGTGGGGAAAACCTTCTGCTTCAATATGTTCCCCAATTGGAGGCAACAATCTATTCCAGCCTCCAATTGGGGAAACCTTGCCATGCAGAGATGCCTAGAGGCATCTATTGTTTTCCTGTCCTGACCCTGGCCCCCAGCCCAGTGCAAAGATGGCTAGGGGCATAGCCAGGACATGACAAAAAGTTAGATTTGATCTGTAACTGTGTATTTGAACTCAAGATGTATGGCACTGCTGTGTGTGTGCCTATGGCCCGTCAAAGCAGCCTATTTAATATGTAATTATTTCATAGATGTGGAGCAATTACATGCACACAGTCCACTCGCTCAACATACAAATCGCTGAATCGTGGGCGTTTTACATCCAATCACAGTAATGATATTAACAAATCAATTAAATAATGCACAGGCAATTTTGGGATATTCCCACAGTTATGGCCTTGACCGGTCTTAAAATAATATCCCGAGGCCTCATTGTCCAAGACCGAGACAATACCAAGCAAAAATGCAGTCAATTCCCGAGACGAGACCTTCAAAAAGTGGTCTCGATACTGGCATCGTGACCCACACCGCACTACAACATTGCTTCATAGAATACCTAAAATAGTTCCGCTGCCACCTCATTTGTTGTCTTTTGTAAATGTTTTGTGTACATTTCTTATAAAAGTATCTTCTTTAAAATATAGTAATTGGGAGAGACACAGGGAACGGACACAGAAGATGTGTTCTGGGCCCTGGAGGGCATTTTATTAACAAAACCAGACAGGTGAGGGAAGGAGTTGAGAGAGAAACCAAAAACTCAAGGACAAGCCCATTTTAACAAAAGGCTGCTTCATCTCAGGGCCGGCATTCCAGTGGTGGTTTGGGAGGATTGGGTGCTAGCTGTTGTAATTTTACCGGCCTCTGCACCATCCGTTTTCTGTCTGTTTCCTTCCACCTCTGTCTAGCAGTCTGTTAAAACCCAAAAGAGTGAGTCCCAAAATGCTCTTTCTCATCTCATCTTCATCCAAGTATCCGGTATCAGGTTGCAGGGGCAGCAGCTACGGCAGGGGATCCCAAACTTCCCTTTCCTGAGTCACATTTGCAAGCTCTGACTGGGGGATTCCGAGGCGTTCCCAGGCCAATTTCGAACTATAATCTCTTCACCTAGTCCTGGGCCTACCCCCCGAGGTATCCTCCCAGCTGGATGTGCCTGGACCTCCGTATGGAGACGACCTGGGTACATCCTTACCAAATGCCCAAACGTCCTCAATTGGCTCCTTTCGATGCACAGGAGCAGCAGCTGTACTCCGAGTTCCTCAAGGATGACAAGCTTCTCACCCTATCTCTAAGGGATATGTGTGATACCCTTATAATTGGCACACACCCTCTGGTCCCGCTTTTTAAACAGGGGAACCACCACCCCGGTCCACCACTCCCTTAGGCACTGCCCCCGAATCCCACGCAATTTTGAAGAGGCGTGTCATCCAAGACTCCACATGCAAAGCTTTCAACATTTCTGGACGGATCTCGTCAATCCTCAGTGCTTTGCCACTGTGGAGTTGTTTGAGCACCTCAGTGAATTCTGCCAAGGAGATTGACAATGTTTCCCCATCAGCCTCCCACTCTGCTTCTACGATAGAGAGCATGTTAGTGGGATTAAGGAGTTCCTCAAAGTGTTCCTTCCATCTCGCTATTACCTCCTCGGTTGATGTCAACAGTGTCCCATCCTTACTGTACACAGCAATAGATGCATCTCAAAAAAGTAGAATATTGTTGAAAGGTTCTTCATATATTCTAGATTCATTACACTTCATTACACAACATTTCAATGTTTTCTTCTTTCAATCTTGAGGTTTACAACTTATGGAAATCTAAAATCCAGTATCTCAAAATATTATAATACAATTTTATAATACAGAAATGTCAACCTCAGAAGAGCTTAAGTCAGCTAATTATCACGCCCTCTCCCCCTTGAGATGCGTTGTTGCACTTATCCCGGTTGTCGGGGCAACAACCAGGGGGCGGAGCGTTAATCCGTGGAGCGGACCCAGCACCAGCTGTCCCCAGTAGGTGATCACACACCGGATTCGACTTGCTTCATTATCGACTGTATTTCAGAGGAACCCTGATGACTCGTCCCTGCCGGATCATTGATCCATAGTCGTATGTGTTCCGTGGCCTTCCATGAATTACTATCCATTAATCTGTGTCAATCGAGTTATCTGCTGCTTACCGTTTCTCCTGTGACTACAGGTTTCCACCAGACCAACCTCCTGCCCGTCTCTGATTACTCTGCCTGCTTCCTCCCTTTACCATATTCACCGGCCTCTGTATCGACCCCTGCCTATCCATAACTACTCTGTACCAGTTCCTGCCCTTGCGCCAACCCCACTGTAGCTGTATTCACCATGAGCCGTAATCTTCTGGTGATTAACTCACCTCGCATCCCCTTGATTCTGGGGCATACTTGGCTGGTACAACACAACCCAACAATCAATTGGCCTCCTGGGGTACAGCGTGCTACTCGGAGGGCCTCCGGTCACCTCGTACCACCTTCAGGAGTCCGCCAGAAATAGATTTGCAGTCACCCGACCTGTCCCGGGTTCCCACGGAGTACCACGACCTAAAAGAGGTATTCAGTAAGGAACAGGCTCTCTCTCTTCCCCCTCACAGACCCTTTGATTGCACAATAGAACTGCTGCCTGGCTCCACCTACCCCCGAGGGCTTCTGTATAGTATCTCAAAGGCCGAGAGAGAGGCGCAGTAGAAATATATCAGGGAGTCCCTGGAGGTTAGACTCATCCGTGCTTCCTCTTCTTCTTTACACAGGATTCTTCTTTGTGGGTAAGAAGGATGGGGGTCTCAGGCCTTGCATCGACTATTGAGGGCTGAATAACATCACCGTCAGAAACAAATATCCCTTACCTCTGATGAACACAGCATTTGACCTGCTACAAGAGTCAGTAATATTCACTAAATTAGACCTGCGTAACGCCTACCACCTATCAGAATCAGAGAGGGGGAGGAATGGTTGAGCGGGTTCAACACACCCCTAGGCCACTTCGAATATCTGGTAATACCTTTCGGACTAACCAACGCACCAGCTGTATTTCAGTGCATGGTCAATGACGTGCTGGGAAATATGCTGGTGCCATTTGTGTTCGTCTGCCTGGATAATATACTTATATTCTCCTAAACCCCTGGCGAACACATCCAGCACGTCCATACTGCAGGGCGGAGAAGTGTGAATTCCATGCCTGGGCGAAGTCGCGTCGGAGGGGCAGGTGAGAATGGACGAAAAGAAAGTGGATGCCATCCTGGAGTGGCTGAGAACAGATACCAAGAAGCAGCCGCAGCGGTTTTTGGGGATTGCCAATTTTTATAGGCGTTTTATTCGTAACTACAGCGTGTGGCTGCCCCCCTAACTGCTCTCACCTCCAGTGCCAGACCCTTCGTCTGTACCCCTAAGGCCGAACAGGCATTCTGGGACCTTAAGAGGCGGCTCACCACGGCCCCCAGTACTGTCCTTACATGACCTATCCCGGCAATTTGTGACCGAAGTAGACGCGTCGGATTTGGGGGTGGGAGAAGACCTATCCCAACGAACAGGATGGTAAGCTTCACCCATGTATCTTCTTGTCCCGTCGTCTATCCCCTGCAAAGGCAAACTATGATGTGGGTAACTGGGAGCTGCTCACCATAAAACTCGCCTTGGAGGAGTGGCGTCATTGGTTGGAGGGGAGAGAACACCCATTTGTGGTGTGGATAGACCACAAGAACCTGGAATAAGTGAGGACAGGGAAGCGCCATAATTCCCGTAAAGCCAAGTATTCCTTATTCTTTGACTGTTTTAACTTCACGTCCTACAGGCCAGGCTCCCAGAACTTGAAGCCTGACGCTCTGTCTCGCACCTTCGCAGAAGTGGCGGAGGAGGCCGGCGCACGATCGACACCATTGTGCCCAAGGGGCGTGAAATCGGGGGTAAGCTCTGGAGAGTGGAGGAGGAGGTATTGGCTGCCTTCTGGAACAACCCGGGCCCGGCAACGGTCCTCCTGATCGCCTGTTCGTATCCGACACCGTGCGTCCGTCGGTACTACAATGGACACACACCTCACGGTTGACTTGTCACCCCGGCACGGCACGGACCATGTCCTTCCTTAGACGGAGATTCTCGATGGGAAGGGATACCCAGCAGTAAATCGTTGCTTGCCCCAAATGCTCCCAGAACAAGGGCTGTAATAGGCCCAGCACAGGCCTCCCGCGTCCCCTGCCCATTCCTCGTCACCCCTGGTCACGCCTCGCTCTGTACTTAGTCACGGGACTTCCGGCTTCAGAGGGTAATACTGTTGTTCTCACCGCTGTTGACCGGTAGAACAAGCTTACCCACTTCCTCCCTCTACTTAAGCTCCCCACAGCCAAGGAGACTGCGGCTTTGATTGTCCGAAAGGTCTTCCGCATCCATAATGTTTACTTTTGTGTTTACTTAAAGGGCCAACTGCCCCCAACAACCACATTCATTCCTAAGGAACAATGGACAGATATCCTTAATGGTTTAGCCAGTTGAGCAGATGGTCAGAGAACCTAATGATCCTCTGACAAAATACAGATGTGTCACAACCAATGACCAGAGTTCCATACCAGGTAATAAATAAGCAAACATGTCTCCAAAATACATTAGTTAGGAAATTGCCATAACAGATCCCAGCACCTGCCTATGCAGTGGGCGATTAGGTATGGTTGTTCACCAAGAATCTGCCTCTGAGGACTGCCTCTAAGAAACTCTCCCCCAGGTTCATCAGCCCCTTTGTGGTACCTACCTGTACCTCTGCCGCCAGCCTGTGTACCAATCTTCGGCCCGACCACGACAACTCTGCCTGCTACCTACCTGTACTATTTTCACTGGCCTGTGTATAGACCCCTGCCTATCAATAACTCATCTGCACCAGTTCCTGCCTTCGCACCAACCCTGCTACTTCCCCAGCCTTCCCAACCATCAATAAATACTATCCTCGCCCTCACTCTTCCAGTCTGTGTTTGGGTTCAAACCCGTCCCCTGACACTAATTTACTACCTAAGCCTTCAGTACACACAAACACAATCATGGTGGAGACTACTGACTTGACACTTGTCCAGAAGACACTCATTGACAGCTTCTGTGAGGTGGTAAGCCACAGAAGGTCATTGCTGAAAGGCCTGGCTGTTCGGCACATTCCAGTTTTACTTACTGAAACATGTTCTGAGGGCAGAAAGACCTGATTGGCACAGGTGAACATCCAATCGAAATGGAGAGGAGGCGGTGCTCAAATTACATCAAAAAGTGTGCAATTCTGCTAATGTCTGTGAAAGAGTACGTTTGTCTGTTATTTTATAATGCAGTATTAGGTAAATGACTTGATAATATTAACATTCAGAGGTGAATTTCAGGTAAAAAAATATCTTTTTTTGATCCAGCTTGAAATGTTCATGAGCACCGCCTCCTCTCCATTCGGATTGGGTGTTTGCCTGAACCAATCAATTTCTTTAAAACTAGTATGTTCGACTGTTTGCAGGGTGCTTTATCATGGCATTAGACAAGCAATTGAAAACTTCCCAACAATATGAACAGTGTCACTGCTACGTTCACAGAAAATGGTTTTGGTAACCATGACAGTTTATTGTAAATGATGATACAACACTTACAAAAGTGTACAACATCTTGAGCTGTCCAGATGATGCCTTGATACTCTGCATACAAACATGGTTGATGTGTTTGAATGCTTCGCGATGGATCGACTATAAATAGTTAACAGCTACCTCTTATCTGGCAATTTTGCAGATACTTATTCATTGACTCTTGCGTGATAAGAACATACAGACCTATATCATATTAAGCCTGTAAACTATTTTATTTACAATTCAGCAATTTCTTAAACTCTTAAGGTTACAATCACACTTTCCCATTACAGCCTCATCACAGCACTGAGACTCCCCTTATTAAAGTTTTAAACAAAATTGGTCTAAACACTGATTGCGGTAAAGTGTCAATGTTACTGGACCTTAGGGGGCGTGACCAAGTTGACACTACAATAATGATCGATAGACTGGATAAGTGGTTTGGTTCAAAATTGGTCTTATTAAGACAGGGAATACTTTGTCTTCATAGGCAACTTCATAGGAAAGTGCTTTGTCAAATAGTGTTTTAATCCAAATATTCCAGACAACAATTTACAGAACATAAACTACTATCCACATAGTTAGAGACAAAGTTCATAAAAGTGAAACCATTGTTTAATGTGTATTGTTTATTGGCAGTGATCCTGAATCTCTTCTGCTGGAATTTACATCTCTACACTGCCTGAGAATTAAACAACATGGATCTTTCTAATAACTTGTTTGCATGGTTCTTTTTCTACAGTGTCTTTCCCGGAGATGGCTCTCACCACACTTTCTGCCATTCCAACGTCAACTGAACTGAATACCCCTAAGAATGACGAATCCACTCCCATGACTGATGAGACAACTGTTAATACTAATTATGCTACTACTATCTTCAGTACTACTCGCCCCCTCATCCGTTATAACTCAACCCTTGAAAGCACATCCTTCCCTGTGGCAGGTACCACAACTAACCCTCCAGAAAGCTATAAACCTAATACTCCAGATGGTAATACCACTAACCCTCCAGACAGTAATACAACTAACCCTCCAGATAGTTCTAAATCTAAACCTCCAGACGGAAATACAACTAACCCTGCAGACAGTTCTAAAATTAACACTCCAGAAAGTAATACAACCAACCCTCCAGACAGTTCTAAATCTAACTCTCCAGATGGTACAACATCTAACCTGCCAAATGGTACTAAAAATAAACCTGCAGATGTGAATACAAATGGAGAAAAAGCTGGTAATACTACTAAGCTTCCAAATGAAACTACTACTGACCCCCCATTTAATACTACTACAAACCCCCCATTTAGTACTACTACAAACCCGCCAGATGGTACTACTACTAACCCGCCAGATGGTACTACTACTAACCCTCCAGATGGTACTACTACTAACACTCCAGATGGTACTACTACTAACTCTCCAGATGGTAATAATACTAACACTCCAGATGGTAATACTACTAACACTCCAGATGGTACTACTACTACCCCTCCAGATGGTACTACTACTAACACTCCAGATGGTAATACTACTTACTTTCCAGATGGTACTACTACTAACACTCCAGATGGTAATACTACTAACACTCCAGATGGTA
>JACXGJ010004937.1:0-42137 GCA_016801105.1 Esox niger
AAAATTACAGGCCTCTCTCATCTTTTTAAGTGGGAGAACTTGCACAATTGGTGGCTGACTAAATACTTTTTTGCCCCACTGTATGCTTGCCTATGTACATTTCTTCATCCAACTGATCATTCTTGATATATAGGGTGACTACAACTTACATTCCATATAATTAGCCCCTCCGATGTTATTTCCCTGGTTATTAGCCTCAGTGCAGCACACCATTTTGTTTTATGCAGTCACTGTTTAATCCATCTATTAGAAGGCCTGTGGTTTGAAATTTGATACAATTACTATTGACATGAAGCAGTGTAACTATCAAATGAAAGTTTTCCCTTAATGGAAAAAAGAGACAGTAGTGGGGCCTATCAAAGTAGATTGACTGGTCAGAAATAGGTTGTCAAATCAATGTCAATGTTAAATTAATATTAGGTTGAGGTGTAAACAAAGTGGAACGCAATTGGAAATAAAAGCGACTTTGAAAGCTGAAACGGGTTTATTGATTTGCGGTGGAATACATTACCACGTGATGGCTGCTGGAACTCATACGCTGGAATGGATAATCGGAGAGACCACTTTGAGATCAGTGCAATACTACTAATTATTTGAAACCGTCATAATTCTGTCTTGTATGTACCCTTGTGGATACAGTGCAGGGCTGGTAACTAAAACATTGTGGAATGAAATCCACAGGCTGACAATGTGTTTGGTCAATATGCCCTTGAGCAATGCACTTAAACCTTATTGCGCCTGGGTGGCCTTCATTTTTGGCTGATCCGTGACAATGAACCCACTATGACTCCCCCCTGAGTTAGGATATGCAACAACAAAAAAAATCCATGTCATATAGGCACACTTGAACCAAAATTGCAGTGTGTGTGGAACTGGAGAAATATATGAGGTTTATCTTAGTTCCTTGACTGCCTTGTAGTCTTGGCCTAGTCGTGTAGTCATGTAGCCTTGGACTTTTTTTACTAAACCTCCATTAAACTTGAGTCTTTTAGTTCTACTTTTTTGGCCGGTTTATGCCCATGGCAGAAACATTTTTGGGGAGTCAAGTGAGCTGTATCGGGCTGCAATCGGTTTTGGCAGAAGTTAATTCAGGAAAGGTCAAGAATCAGATCGGAAACCAGAGGATCTTAGGGAGTGATATGAATATTTGGGATATTTTTTACAGGTTTTGTTGAAATGCAGAAGAGAGAAAATAATACACAGAAGTTTCCTCCTTTCCAAAAGACAAGGTTCACCCACTGTCATTAACACATGCCCCTCGGATATTTGGGAGAAAAGGGACCTGTTTTTACCAAGAGTTTTGTTTACTCACAAGCATTAACTCAGTCATGCTGCAATTGATTAGGTACCACGCAGATAGATTAAGCCAAGTACACAGGATAGATGGCTAGTTACTGTGAGGCAAATGTCCTCCACGTATGTAGAGACATTTTATTAAGTGTCTTTAGTATTATTATCCGGTATGTCTGAGTGTGATCTGGTGGTGTGGTCAGGAGGCTCGATGGCACTCTCCTTTCTGTCATAGACTAGAACATACCTTAGACAATTAGAAGTGACTTCTCTCTATAACTTCGGCTAGCTTTCAGACGTGACAGCTTTCTGTGAGTTTCCTTTTATGCAGCAGGTAGCCGAGCTCTGAAGTGGAAAGAGAGCGACCGACATCAAACACAAGTGGTCGCAAGAGAAACTGAGCTGTAGTTTTAAGGCTAAGCTTTTTCTGGACCCCTTTGAGATATAGATTAAGGTGTTGGCTGTTTGTAAGTACTCTAGTTTCAGTGTTTCCCCATTACAAAAAAGCATGATGGACCCCCCTGCCAACTACTGTCATCCTATTGAATTGTTTTAATGTGACAGTTTGCTGTAGCTGTAGGACATCAGTGCATGGTAGGTGCTTTACTTCCAACTAAGAAATAACTTACCTCTACTTATCAATACTCCATTAAACACTTGGGTTAGTTAAATGAGGTTTACTGCCTCCACACTGGTCCAGGTATGGGTGATCACCCATTATCCATGACTTCCCTAAGACCAAATCCAGGAATCCCTAGAGCTTTGTTATGTTTCAAGGTAATGCACTTAGACCAGCCTGTTGATTTCATTTTGATTGGACTAATGTATAAGTATATAGTTTCATTGTAGATGTTCTTTCTAATTGGATGTATTAGCCTAGATATAGAACTGAGCCATGTCACACTTAAATCAACTGGTGTTGTTGCCAGTGACAACTTAATGCTGTTTTAGGATAATTACCCCATAATCTTCATTCCGGATTGAACATCCAGTTGTCCCTGTTTCTATTGGATCAGTGGGGGATGGCAGGGTGTGGAGAAGTCCATCAGGAGCGGGGATACAGGGAGGTCAGCTGAACTGGTGGAATTTTCTGTCACTGCACTGATGACTGAAAGCAGGATATGCTTTGTGAAAGTCCATATCAGTTTCCCATTGTACCATTGAAATCCCACCCAACACTACTGGCATTTCTGAGCGCGTGTTGCGTGCGTGTTTATGTTTACATGAATAGCTATTTTTGTGGGAATAACAATTCATGCAAGCATTGCAACACCAGAAAAACACATTTTGCTAGTCCCATTAGGAAAAATACTATCTTGATCGACCATGCATGTGTGCTGTCGTATGGAATTTGATTTTGTCTGCGGAAACAAGCATAAAACATTCATGGGTATTTTGTGTTTGTCTACTCCACGGATAAAAGGGGAAACAACATTTCATGAATAATATTTCCTTGTTCATCTTTCTACAACCCAGGTGGATTAGAATGCTTTCAAATGGCGAGATGGGACAGTAAAATTATTGAATACAGTTATACAGTGGCCTTCATAAATATTGACCTACATGGTAAAAATAAGCCAAAAATGTAATGGAAAAGGTATTTGTTTTCATAAGCTTCATTGTAGGTAAGACATACGAAACAAATTTGACCTCTAATTGAGGTAAAATAGTTTAATGAATAAACTAATTCTTAATCCTGAACTTTTTTTGCAAAAGCAATTGTGGGAATTATTTGCAACACAAAAATTTCTTATGAAACAAATCTAATCAGGCTCTCTTCCCATTGTTATTATACACCGATCAGCCATAACATTATGACCACCTGCCTAATATTGTGTAGGTCCCCCTTTTGTCGCCAAAACAGCCTTTACCCATCAAGCACGGACTCCACTAGACCTCTGAAGGTCTGCTGTGGTATCTGGCACCAAGACGTTAACAGCAGATTCTGTTCTGTAAGTTTTGAGGTGGAGCCTGCATGGATCAGGCCTGTGTGTTCAGCACATCCTAGTGCATCCTGGTGCCGTGTTCTCCAGGTTAGCGATGCATGCTCACCCGGCCATCCATGTGATGTTAAAGAAAACATGGCCACCTTTTCCATTGCTCCGTTGTCCAGTTCTGATGCTTACGTGCCCATTGTAGGCGCTTTCAGCAGTGGACAGGTGTCAGCATGAGTAACCACGTTGTGAGACTGTATAATCCAGAGTCAAATTCCTCGTATGTGTACACATACCTGGCGAATAAAGCTGATTCTGATGGGCACCCTGACTGGTCTGTGGCTACGCAGCCTCATACACAACAAACTGTGATGCACTGTGTTCCGACACCTTTCCATCAGTACCAGCATTGATATTTTCAGCAATTTGAGCTACTGAAGCTTGTCTGTTGGATCAGACCACACATGCCAGCCTTTGCTCCTCATGTGCATCAATGAGCCTTGGCCGTCCGTGACCCTGTTGCCGGTTCTTTGCTTTTTCTTCCTTGGACCACTTTTGATAGGTACTGACCACTGCAGATCGGGAACATCCCACAATGGCTGCAGTATTGGAGATGATCTTTCCCCGTTGTCTCGCCATCACAGTTTGGCCCTTGTCAAATTTACTCAGATCTTTACGCTTACCCATTTTTTCCTGCTTCTAACACATCAACTTTGAGGACCGAACGTTCACTTGCTGCCTAATATATCCCACCCACTGACAAGTGCCGTGATAACGAGTTTATCAATGTTATTCACTTCACCTGTCAGTGGTCATAATATTATGGCTGATCAGTGTATATGTTTTGAAGTGGCGCATGCAAAACCCCCTTTTGTCAACCTGGAGTGGATCTGAGAACACACAAATGAAATTAAACCAAAGGATAAATTAGGCAATGTCTATATATAAAAAGAAAATACACCTAGAAGTTCTAATTTCCACCAATATAGCATTAATAATTAATAATGTTTTATCAACTGGAACGTTGATGAACCTGCCTGAAAGATAACCCAAATGTATTTTGCACTATGAATATTTAGGTGGTTTGGGAGGTAAAACATTTTCCAATGAACACATTTGAAGAATTACTGAATTTTGTTAAATGTTTCAGGTCACGATCTCTCCAAAATTTCAACTATGCATCATCTCCATTCCAACAAGCTGTTCAGAGGTATTGCCAGAAACGTCAGTGCCTGGACTGTCTATTGTCATTGCAGGGCACAACATAAAAAAGTTTTGCCACTGGCCCAGTGGGTTTGAAACTTACTGGCCTCAACATTTTTACTGTCCTTCCTTACAAAAGTTGTAATTTATCAGTGTTACAATATATACAGTAAACAAATACTTTGTAACTTTACATGTTTTATCCTTTTTAAAATGCATATTCATAATCCTGAAATGTTTGCAAAAAACTATTGTGAGGATTATTGGCAACACTAGAATTTCTTATGAAATAAATCTAATCAGGCTGTCTTCCCATTGTTATTATACACCGATCAGCCATAACATTATCACCACCTGCCTAATGCTGTGTAGGTCCCCCTTTTGTCGCCAAAACAGCCTTTACCCATCAAAAACATTACTTGGACTTAAAAAACATTAAAAGAATATATTTCTTTCATCATTAAATTCCTGATAAGTATTTTCAGTCAACCGTTTGGCTGTCATGCAGACCTGGTGCTGTTTGCTATTGCCATGGCTGGTCAGGGACTGTTTGCGAAAGTTGTCAGTGTCTTTGTAAAAAGACCCACATTTGTCCACTCTAGTCGGGAACTTACGACCAATGACACAGTGCATCTGAGTTCCATTGAAATCAAAACAGATAAAAAAAAATTGCTTTCATTTGAGCTCAATGTTATCTTTCGCTACCATCTTCAATTGAGTGTCTTGTGCAAGTTTTGAAATGTTTTATTGAAAACAATATCCGGGAACCATGTGTCACATCACACCTCAACTTTTGACTGGCCAACCGAGTGGAAAGGAACTGCAAAGTAGTTATTCGTACGTGTGCCAGATTACGAAACAACTGGAGGGTGTTGAGTTCATTATGCAATATTTTTTTTTATCTCAAATTTTTTTGCTGTGACTTGCTCGTTTTATTAGTCCCGACTTGACTTTTCACTTGCCCAGGTCCATCGGGCCATCAATATTGTCGAGCCCTTTGGGTTTCATGAGTTGGTTAAACAAATGTGTGTACTTTTCTGACCACGTGTCAACATTTTCTCACCTTTACTGTTAAGGTGAAACTACAGTGCAATCTTACACTGTGACATGATCCATTTTGTTTCCTGCATGAGTCAAATTTGGTGTGAGTTGTGCATACATGGATCTGTACTTAGCTAGATATGACATGTCTATCAGATAGCTGGTAATGTTAATCAGGTAGTCTTATCAGGAAAAGACATCTATAAACATTTGTGTGAGTGAGGTGGTTCAGTACCACTGATGATATCATTATTGTTGGGCGTGGCCAGTCAAAGGTGCTTATATTGGCTGTGGGCAGCTTATTTGACCACCACATGAAGCATACTGACAAACTGCTCAAACATCAGCCCCTACTATTATTCCTAAAAAGCCTCAGTGGAATTTTGCAATACAGATTTTCAGTCTTAACCTGAATCTTAAACCTGCCTCTCACCCCTACCAATATGGAAGGAGGTCCCTTTTATTGCGATTTAGTTGCTGACAGAACTTTTGGAAAAACAATAAAACATTGTCAATTTTCCCACCGCTCACTGTGCTTACTCTTACCATCATAGATCAGCCTGTTGGTGTCCAGAACAGAACCAAAACCAACTCCCTTTTTAGGGTATTTAGTGAATATTACCTTTTATCTCCAAATAGGGCTGGGCCATACTTTGATAAATGCCATTGCAGTTTTTTAAAACAGCCGAGCTTAAAAAATATTTTAATAAAAAAGACACGTCAGAACATTTGGGGCCAACATGTATACAAACACAAGTACTTGAATACTAACTATATTTTGGTTATTCGAAAATTCAACTCATTTGTGCCCATCCCTTGTTTCTACAGACAAAGAAAGTGTCACTGAGAGGGGACCAGCAACTTCCGTAATATGAAACAGCAGTTGAGTACACTGGCAGCATGACTTGGCATGCAGCAGAACAGCTATAGTTACAGTATATAAAAAAGATAAGGATGTGTTTTGTGAAGGATATTTTAAGATAATAATCATGACAAACAGTTGTGCTCATAAGTTTTCATATCCTGGGAGAAATTGTGAAATTCAGTTGTTGATTTTGAAAATATGACTGATCATGCTATCCTTTTATTTAAGAATAGTGATCATATGAAGCCATTTATTATCACACAATTGTTTGGCTCCTTTTTAAATCAATATGATAACAGAAATACCCAAATTGCCCTTATCAAAAGTTTAAATACCCTTGAATGTTTGGCCTTGTTACAGACACAAGGTGAAACCAGGTGAAATTGGCCATAAAGGATGAATTTCCCACACCTGTGGCTTTTTAAATTGCAATTAATGTCTGTGTATAAATAGACAATGGGTTTGTTAGGTTTCATGTGGATTCACTGAGCAGGCAAGATACTGTGTCATGGGGAGCAGAAAAGAACTGTCAAAAGACCAATGTAACAAGGTAATGGAACTTTTATAAAGATTTATAAGAATGTTAAAAGATATCCAAAGCCTTGCAAATGCAAGTCAGTACTGTTCACTTGTTAAGAAGTGGAAAATTTGGGGATCTCTTGATACCAAGCCACGGTCAGGTAGGCCAGGAAATATTTTAGCCAAAATTGCCAGAAGAATTATTCAATATAATGAAACCCACAGGTAACCTCAGGAGAAATACAGGCTGCTCTGGAAAAAGACAGTGCGGTTGTTTCATGGACCAGAATACGATGATACAAAAATGATCTGCATGGTGAAGTTGCCAAAAAGAAGCCTTTACTATGCCAATGCCACAAAAACGCCTGGTTTCTATATGCCCAACAACACCTTGACACACCTCACAACTTCTAGCACACGGTAATTTGGAGTGACAAGACCAAAATGGAGCTTTATGGTCACAACAATAAGCGCTATGTTTGGAGAGGGGTCAACAAGGCCTATAGTGAACTGAATACCATCCCCACTGTGAAGCATGGTGGTGGCTCACTAATGTTTTGGGCGCATGTGACCCTGAAAGGCATGGGGAATCTTGTGAAAATTAATGGCAATATGAATGCAGCATGTTATCAGAAAATACTGGCAGAAAATTTGCATTCTTCTGCACAGAAGCTGCACATGGGACGCTCGTGGACTTTCCAGCATGACAGTAACTCTAAGCACAAGGCCAAGTTAACCCTTCAATGGTTACAGCAGAAAAAGGTGAGGATTCTGTAGTGGCCATCACAGTCTCCTGACCTTAATATCATCCAACCACTCTAGGGAGATCTAAAACATGCGGTTCATGCAAGACGACCAATGACTTTGCATGAACTGTAGGCATTTTGCCAAGATGAATGGGCAGCTATACCATCTGCAAGAATTCGGGGCCTCATGGACAACTATTACAAAAGACTACACACTGTCATTGATGCTAAAGGCGGCAATACACAGTATAAGGGTATGCAGGCTTTTGAACAGGGCTCAATATTCTTTTTCTTTGTTGCCATGTTTTGTTTTTGCTGTGTCTCTCACTACAGTCTCAGTAGGAGAAGCACTGCCAGAACCCTACAAAATGAACCCCAGCGGGCTACTGGTGTGCATGTTTCTGACCAAACTGTCAGAAAGGGACTCCATGAGGGCTCAATGTCCACAGTGTGTAGGCAGTTTGTGGATGATGAAGGCTTTGATTCCATTGACCGTCCCTCGCATTCCCAAGACCTGAATCCTATTGAGAACCTCTGGGACATTATGTAACAGTGCATCCGACGCTGCCAAGAAGTGTCACAGTCTGTCCAGGAGCTCACTGATGCCCTGATCCAGATCTGGGAGGATATCCCCCAGGTCACCATCCGCCCTCTCATCAGGAGGTTGCCCAGACATGTCGGGTGTGCGTACAGGCACATGGCACAAACCAGGACAAACAAACAAGACTTTTGGTTGAATCTGGAGCATGTTGGGGGCTGAGTGACCTCAGAATGACCTAATAAAATGTATATCTATATAATGATAGCAGCACAAACCAGCACAAACGATTGAGCCTCTTTTGCCAAAGTTTTGCATTGGGTGGGGGGGCGAACTTCAAGCAGGTCTACTGATGGAGTTTCTTACTACCTTGTAGGTCCTATGTGACAAGACGAACACTGTTGACAACTTCAGGCAGATCAATCAATTAAATGTATTTCTCAAGCCATTTTTGCATCCCCAGTTGTCACAAAGTGCTTTTACATAAAACTGCTATATCCAAGTCTCATTTTGTCTGTGTGGAAACTGGTGATTTTGTCCCTAACTGTTCGATATTCACAGACTTCTTTGTGACGCACCCCACCTCAGAAAAAAAGACAGCAAGTTTTGCTTTCTGCTAATGTATTTACCTTAATGGTTTATATTGCCTGGTTTAGAAGATTCTGCTGATCAGAGTGAAAGAGACATTTTACACCTAGCACAAATATAAAGGAATCAGGTGACACATAATGACATCACCAAATTCAATCACGCCCGCGTGATAATAGACTCATATGGGTTTCCTCTGTAATCTATCCCCAAATCCAACAAGATCCAACAAGAGTCAGCCCCAGCTGTCCAAAAAAATTGTCAGGCGAGTTATGAATGAATACTATCTGTTAACTGAGATTTGGCCTCTGATCGGTTTTGATTCCTATACAAAGGGACATGGTTAGACAAATAAAAAAAATGCTTGGGCCTAAGAAATGGCCTATGTGGAGGGACAGAGAGGGAGAGATCGATATGGATACTCGGCTCTTGTTTTTTGGCCGGGGCTGTCAGACTCATGTCATTGTTCCAAATCAGCAGTGTGGAATTGATGTGCTTAGTCTGTGGTCCGATGAAGGCCACAGATACAAAGCCTCTCGGTTGTTGTCATTCTGTTTGACCCAGGGCCATGGTCATTCAGGCATAACATTTTTGAAAATGACAATATACTGTATACATTTTTTAATCTAACAATTCAAGTGGAATTTATGAGATTATGATGTAATAACATCTGATTTTGACTGTTTTATAACACCCTTCTGGGGGAGGGTGTTTTGTTTAGATCAGGTAATTTTTTTCTGTTTCTGATTTCCATGTTTTTTGGTCCACTCAAAGCAAAAAATGAAAAAAAACACAAATGGATGATTTAAGTCCACTATAATGCTTAAACCATCTCAGTAGACAACTTTTTATAAACATGTATCTTCCCTTCATGCCACAAAACTAGTCATTAAGCCTCTTAATCAGTTAGCTGTCGATGTTTCTTCAACTGTTTCCTCTGCTGCAATGATTACATATTGGTCTTTGCCCACCCTCTGTACTGCGGGGGACAAGCAACTATTCAGTTTTTCAGGGGAACAGGAAAGTTGTTAACAAGAAAAGATTCATCTCAACTCCTCCGACACGTTTACTGGTTTGGTTGAACAATGCAGATTGTGTATTCCTGACTGGTTTAATGTGGCAGCTGAACTTTTTCTAATACAAATGATTAAAATCAAAATATTTTTTTTGGGGGGGGGTTGTTGTGATTGAATTTATTATGCCTGAGGAGTTATGTAAAACATAAACTCAACTCATGCTATCATACTGCCCCAAATAAACACTAAAATTATCACAGCTATTGTGCTTGATAATGTGTTTTGTCCAACCCTTTTAAAATACACTGAGCAGCGCTACACAGAAGTTTGACCTAGCTTGTGTCACTTCCTGTTTGAATCACTTCCTACCCTCAGGGCCACACGGGCATGAGTTCGAGTTGAACGGACCCAACCAAGAGTGGCTGTGGCATCAACTGGCTCCTGGCAGCAAAGGGAACAGACACACACACTCACAGTCTGTGTCTACGATGATTCAGCTGTTGTTGTTTCATTTACATTTAACTAGACCTGTCTCTACAGTACAGAGCACAATGTTTCACTGCTGCAGGAGTAAGGTAAATTAGGCTGGCTATGTTGAAAAGGTCGGTTAAAGTGTCTTTGCATCTGGCTGAGCACTATTGAGTTAATCTAGCTTTTTGTAAATGTGGTAGGTGTATATGGTAGGGTTTTATTGTAAATACATAAATGTTGAGGTGCAAATTATGCAAGGGATGTCTTTTAATCATTTAGGCATCTCTTTTTGGATTTAATGAGAATCTGTGTTGCTTGAGGAGCAAGGCTGCTGTGATTGTGCAATGCTGAGGGCTGTTCCATATGATTTACATCAACTTATGACAGTTGTGACAGTTGTGATTTGAACCAAACATATTGTCCACAGTGATAGTGTAGAAAAAGTGACATTATACATTCAGAAAATTTGTCCCAGAGATTACCGGTCAGCTTACTTGTCTTTATAACAGGAAAAGTTGACTTGGTGAGTCATAATAAAGCTTACAAACGGGTTTCAAACTGTTGTGATTTATTTTGTCATTCTAAATATAGACAATTTTGACAACTTTATTAAATACTCTGCATGCACAATTATTAGGCAAATCGTATTCCTCAAGATGAATTTCTTTGTTGAACAATAACTGAATGTTTAACAAAGGGAAAGTGAGTTTTGATCTTTCTCAAGGGAATACATAAGAGTGCAAATTTATTAGGTAACAGTCGGTGTGCAGAATTATTAGGCAACTAATGAAAAAAAAAAATCTCCCAACTCAAGTGTTTATTCAAAACAATTTAAGTAAGTATAACAAATAAGTAACACAAAATTACAATTAAAATGTTTTTCCTTTCAAAAATATACAGTGACAAATAACCAATATAACCACCCTTTCAATAACAGCCATGAGCCTTCCATCCATGGAGTCTTGTCAATTTCTTGATCTGTTCACGATCAACTTTTGCTGTCGAGGCAACCAGAGCCAACCAAATTGAGTACTTGGATGCATGTGATGGAGTATTGTCCTGCATGAAGATCATGACCTTCTTGAATGCTGAGGACTTCCTGTACCAGTGTTTGAAGAAAGTATCTTCCAGAAACTGTCAGTAATTCTGGGAGTTGATCCTGAAAAGGTTGATGATAGCAGCCCATACCAGTACTCCTCGTCCACCTGGCTGGCGCCTGACTGAAGTGGTGCCGTGTGTCCATTAGTGATCCAGCCAAATGCCCATGCATCTGGTCCATCAAGAGTCAATCTCATCTGTCTATAAAACCTTTGAAAAGTCTGTCTTCAGGTATTTCTTGCCCAATCTATACTGTACATTTCAAATCTTATTCAGTGGTGGTCGTGTTTCAGCCTTCTTGACCTTGGCCATGTCTCTGAGCACTTGAAACCTTGTACTTCTGGACACTCCAGGTAGGTTGCAGTTCTGGAATATGATTGCTCTGGAGGATAATGGGTCCCTGGTAGCTGCACGTTAAATTCTTCTCAAGTCTTTTGTAGTTAATTTGCAAATATTTTCTTCTTCGTGCATTGACTCAACAAAACCTTTGATTGTCCGGTGGTCACGCCTCAATAGTTTAGTTATTTCAAGAGAATTGAATACATCTGAAAATAATAAAAAAATGTTTGAGTTTTCAGTGTCAGTTAAATCGCTTTTTTGGCCATTTTTACCTGAGGTCATGAAGCTGCCTAATAATGATGCACACCTTGCTATTAGGTGTTCTTCACTGTTGCCAGACCCTCCCTCGTTACACCAATAGATTTTACCTCAAAATGATTCATTCCAATGAGTATTCATATTTGTCTGCTTTGGAGTTGGATACATTTGCATAGAAATAATGATACGATCAGAATACTCACTTGCCTAATAATTGTGCACGCAGTGTGTTAATTAAATGTTTTCATCTTCATTTGTTAGCTCAAATGTTGTTTTCATAACAAATTTTCAGAAACAAGGTTATTATTTAAAACTTTCAAATTATACCACAGACATATATTTTGGAAACCTATTGAAATCTTTCTGTTGAAGGTAACTCTCATCCAATTTCTGTTCCAGTGGTTTCCTAGCATATTTGCAGGGGTCAGGAAGAATTGGTTTATTTTATTCTATCAAACCCGATGACCATTACAACTCAATTAATTAAGATGGTATAAAATTGAGTCTAAAGAACTACATCTTGCACCTTAAGATAACTAAGTTTTGGGGCAGGGACAGAAATGGATGATATTATTTGGAACAATCCTGGTAGAAACATTAGAACATTGACATTGTGCTTCTTTGCTGAAACACAGATTCCTTTTACACATTCAGACAACTCTGCTGTTATGAATCCAAACCATCCCCCTTCCTTTCTTCGACTCCAGTGTCTCTGATGGATTTCAAGGTTTGTTATGATTCAACAGTAAAAGCCCCTGACAGTTCTATGAGCCTCAGTAACATTTCAATTGCACTCCCAAATTGTCACAGTGTCCGGTGTACGAGGACAGAAGAGCAGAGGCAGAACGGTTGGTGTAGAAATAATCCATGTTTTAATCAAAAAAGGAACAAAGTAACAAAGGAAAACTCAAAACAGACACAATGACTGGGTGAACTATAGCCTACGGCTAACAACCAAAATAAACCACAACTACTGTGCACAAACATTCAACATAAGTAGGTTCCCCAATTGGAGGCAATAACGAACACCTGCCTCCAATTGGGGAGACCACAACACAGAGGTGGCTAGAGTCACCTATTTAGGCCATGTCCTGGCTATGGCCCCAGCCAGCGCAAAGATGGCTAGGGGCATAGCCAGGACATGACACAAATGTTCATATCATTATCAAAATGATTATCATTTAGGCCGAGGAGGTTGTGACGTTATAGCCGGTGCACATACAGCTCTGGAAAAAATGAAGAGACCACTGCACCTTTTTCTTCCCTTTCCCCAAAAATCGGCATGGAAGGTTTTGAGTGAGGGAACAGAAGGGTTAAAATTAGGAGACCAATGCAAATTGAACACTTCCGTTCCTCATTCAATAGTTTCCCTTTCAACTTTTTTGGAAAGGAAAGAAAAAGGTGCAGTGGTCTCTTCATTTTTTCCAGAGCGGTGTTCTGCAGTAGCCTGGGTTCAAACCCTGTCCACTGCTCTTTTAGCACCCTCCTGTCTTTTCTCAATCCAATAAAGCAGACTTGCTTAGTATCCTTTATAATAATGGCGATATTTTTTATGCTTAAGTAACAAGCATTTTCTTTTTTGAAGGGATTCCCCATTCTTTTGTTTTCTTGGGACTTATGTTTTTTTTGCCTGAGCCATTGAGGCAAAGGACACAGTTTATCCCTCAGTAATTGCTAAGTGAAAATGTTCCTCTAAAAGGAGGAATTGATTGGTTCTGTTGCAAAATACTGTTATATTTTATCTTCACTTTTCAGCTGCAGTATAAAGCTATACCCTCTTTTTATTTCAGTAAATGTCTTTCGTTTAGCTGTTCAAATGATATGGTACAGCTCAAGCATTGTGTGGCAAGTGTGTCTATGTATATTGACAAAAAAAGCGTTGAGGCTAGTAACAAGTTAACGGTTTAGAAGTTGTTATAACAGTTGCTATTATTTTCCTCCAAGCCATTGTCCTGCATGTGTCAATGAGAACGATAGAGTTCCCACCTTTAGGTTGTGCTCAACACAGGCATGTCGATTGCTCAGTGCCAGCAGAACTAGGCATACTTCTTGGTTTCGTGGAGTCAAAGCAAGAAGTCAGTCCATTCACAACAGAACTTGGCTCAGAATAAACATTTGGTTCTGTTTTTGTCATTTCAGTGTTACAAAGTTCACTACTAGCTTTAGGGATGGGAATTCTTTTTAAGATTACACATTTTACTGTCGGCTTATTTGTGATCACTTTATATTGTGTCAATACAAATGTTTTGTAAAGTGTAAGAAAAAAACACCTGTCATCCACCTAACTTGAACAATACAGGTGATGTAAAAAACAGGTGATGTAAAAAAAAAACACCCATTACTCCTTCTTGTGTCAGAACTAGCATGTTTGAACATTGTTTTTATGAAGGAATTATGATGTACAGTAGCCTGTTAAGCCTGTGGGAAGTAGAAGATTCATGGCCCCCCTTAGTTAATGTCACAGACAAGCAACTGCTGATGTTGTGCCATGTTTTGTATGGCAAGTCCATACAGCCACTTGGTTACGCAACCACAGTGGCTATGGGCATAATGTAGGACAGCACAGTGAGAAGAGGAGAGAATGAATGAATGACTGAGAGGGAGGGAGTGAGTGAGGGAGGGAGATAAGGTAAGAGAACAGGAAATGAACAGGGATAAAGCATTTGATGACTGTAGTTCTTTTTCTCTTTTGGCATAAACCAGCTTGTAATCAAAATGAATGGTGTAACACGATTATGTTTTGAAATAACATTTTGGCACTGACCTTCGGTTGTACACAGAAATAACTGCTAAAAAAGGCTGTGTTATCACATCACAGCCTTTGGTCTTAGAAATCAATTGTCCCACAAGGAGGAGGGGCTTGAAAAACACTGAGGTTTAGGCATGGAAAACACTGAGGTAATTTTCCCTTACACAGTTATTTGGATTGCAGTTTAACTCAATGGAGCACATATACAGTTACAAAAGCACATATTCAAAAGCACATATACAGTTACAAAATTGTTCAATGGCAGGCAATAAAATAACACAGCCACAGATTTTACTGTCCCAAAGCGAAATTGGAACCAATCCTCCACCTGGCAGGAAGCAGGGAGATTAGGAGCCGTGTGTCTCCGTGCCCCTGTTTTGGTTCTGAAAAGGGACGAGCTTGACCAATCAGAGTTAATCTTCTTAAAGCCTTCGACGATTCAGTCAGGAAGCAACCTGCTTCTCTCTCTAGTGTGTCAAGGCCCTTACAGAGGGATTAGTGACTTAACTGACAATGTTTTTGGTAAAGATGAAGGCAGAAAGAAAATACAGTGTTGTGAGAGACTTTGCCCCGTTAGACTTTTTTTGTGTATTCTTCGGGCTGAATGTTATCAGATACTCTACCAAAATGTAATATTAGGTGAAAGGAAATGGTACTAATGAAACATCACAAAAATGTTACACTTATACCCATTAAAGGAAGTAATTCCCCCTTCAAACTCAAAAACTGGTTAGGTGACCTTTAGCAACTGTGAGTGCAATGAATCGCTTTATGTCGCTATTAATCAGTCTCACTGTGCAGTGAAGGATTTTTGGCCCACTCACTTTGGATAAACTGCTTGTTTCAGGTATTACAGCAACATTTCAGTGGGATATAGGTCTGGATTTTGACCTTCCAAAACTTTAAATGTTTTGTTCTTTAACCATTCTGATGTAGAATTGCTTGTGTGTTTTAGATCTTTGTCTTGTTGCATGATCCAGCTACACTTCAGCTTCAGCAGATGGACAGAAAAACATGGCCCATTTTTCAGATCTAATATATACAGCTCTGGAAAAAAATCACTGCACCCTTTTCTTTTCTTCCCCAAAAAGTTGCAAAGAAAAGTTTTGAGTGAGGAACAGAAGCGTTCAATTTGCTGTGGTCTCTTAATTTTTACCCGTCTGTTCCTGACTCAAAACCTTCCTTTTCAACTTATTTGGAAAGGAAAGAAAAAGGTGCCGTGGTCTATTAATTATTTCCGGAGCTGTATATATATATTTGATAACTTTCTTTTAACTGGTTTTGGCCCCATTAAGATTCTAAATCAAAAACAAGACTTGAGCCTGAATCCCACTCTATGAGGTTTAAAGGTGAGACACTCATTTATCATAACATCTAAGTACCTGAGAGTGTTTACCCAAACTATTTTCTTGTCCTGCACAGTGACTATACGTGGGAAGTTCAACGGGAAGTTCCCTGCTAACCTCATACTAATTATTTTTCTTTTTGGCTGGTGGATGTATTGACAACCAGCCAACTGCTTCTAGTATCATCACCCAATCTCACCTTTCAATATCATCTGTCAGTCACAAATCTCCTTCCCATTTCGTTCCTTTATTATAAGCCAATCACAAAATTCTCTTCATGTCCTTCAAACATTGTCAGCCAATTGAAAATTTCCTGTCCATAATGTATGAATGGGTTCTATAAAATTGTGCGTGTGTATGTCCGATCACTTTAATCAGCCCTGCATGCTTTCAATGTCGCTGTGCCCTCTCCTTTCTGTATATCTTTGGTTTAACTTTCTGTAGTACACTGGTGATTAAGAATTCTGCTGCTGTATTTCAATGTCACACATGGTTTAGTCAGTCCATGGGCATTGGGGTGGGCGTGCGTGCGTGTGTTAGTTTGAGATATGATTCATTCACTGAGGAAAGTGTTGGAGAAAATTCCAGACGGTGTGTCAATAGACTCCATTTACAGCCATATTCAGAAACACAAATTACTTTTTTATATTGCTCTGTATTAGGTTTTATGGTTGTGAACCTAACCGTTCATTCAGCCATTTTGAACAGAGACAGTGTTTTTTGCTAAATGTTTTGAGGAATTGTCTGTAGGAATTGAAAGCATTAGCAAAAAAGTAGTAAAATATGGTGTACCAGCATGCATATTATCTTTTATGTATCTGTAATTCCCTTTACATTTTCTTTGCACAGAGGTGGATAATAACAATGAAAATTACAAATAAGAACTATACTACAGAGCACATTTGAATGTAGAGCACATTTTGAAGTACTTCAGCTGGGGAAAAAACAACCAGCTAACACTGCACTACAGCAGGTCAACAAATCAAGGCCCAGTATCTGAATGCTCCATCTTTCAAATATAAATAGGGTCAGTTCAGGACAGTGTCGGTTCGAGGATGGTGAATGATGGTGATGGAGTCTGCTGAGTTATCTTATAGATTGCAAGTCTGGGAAACCGCTGCAATACCTCTGTTCAAAATGATGACATGTTAAGAGAATGGGCGAGTACAACATAATAACACACAAGAGTGTAGATAAGACCATAGGACAGTATAATGCAGAACTAGGAGTGTTCAAAACTGCTGTTAAAAACTGCTTTCTAAATTGATTAGTTCTCTTAATTGCACATGTCACACGTACACGCTGTAACTAAGCAAAGATATTTGTTCCTCTGTAAACCCCTTAAAATGTCCCAGAGGACAGAGACCTTATCAATACATGGGATAAGCCCTTGTGTCTGCTCTAATCGTTTATCAATTACACTACTGTTTAAAATCCATTTTTAAAAAAATGTGTCCATTTAAAATTACATCAGATTGAACAAAAATACACTGTAGATGTTGTTAATGTTGTAAATTACAATTGTAGCTGGAATATCTGTTTTGACGTAGAGGCCCATTATCAGCGTCCATTACTCCTGTGTTCCAATGGCACATTGTGTTTGCTAATCCAAGTATATCATTTTAAAATGCTAATTGGTCATTAGAAAACTCATTTGCAATTATGTCAGCACCGCAGAAAAAATGTGTGCTGATTAAAGAAGCAATAAATCTGTCCTTCTTTAGACTAGTTCATTATATTCAGTGGGTTCGATTACAGGCTCAAAATGGCCTGAAAAATAGAACTTTCTGCTGAAACTTGTCAGTCTGTTATTGTTCTGAGAAATCAAGGCTATTTCATGCCAATTAATCAAGGTTATTTCTTGGCAATCGATTGCCAAGATACTGAAGATCTCATATAACGTTGTGTACTATGCCCTTCAGAGAACCGCGCAAATTGGCTATAACCAGAATGGAAGGAAGAGTGGTAGGCCCTGTTGCACAGAGCAGCAGGACAAATACATTCGAGTGTCTTGTTTGAGAAACAGACGCCTCACCGTTCCTCAACTAGCGGTATCATTACATAGTACCCGCAAAAAATCAGTCCCAGCATCAACAGAGAAGAGGCAACTTCAAGGCAGAGTTGTTCCTCTTTCCAGGTTCTCTGTGTTATTTTGCCCATTTTAATGTTTTCCTTCTGTTGGCCAGTCTGAGAAATGTAGTGTATGGATCATCCATAATTTTTCCTTAACGCATTTCCCCATCTTCAGGGGAAACGGCGCTTGGGTGCACCGGTTTTCTATTTGCCAATTGCAACTTAGAAAGAGCTTCCGACCTTTATAGCAGATTGGTGGATGTTGGCATGTGTCCATTATGTCACAAGCGTTCCACAAACCTGGCCTCTATGGAAGGGTGATGACAAATATGAACACTCCTCATAAGAGCGACGTCAACTCTTGTTTGAGCTTTGCCAAATAGTGTCAAAAGGTGCTGTGGTAGATGAGACCAAATTCACTTTTTTCCCGTAATGTAAACAATATGTCTGGTAAAACCCCAATACATCTTTTCACCCAAAGACAACCAGGCCTACAGTAAAGCACAGCAGTGGCAGCATCATGCTGTGTGGGTGTTTCTTTCCAGCAGTGACTGGAGACTTTGTCAGGAAAGAAGAGCAAAATACTAACAGATTCTTGAGGGGAACCTGCAGCCCTCTGCCAGTAAGTTGAAAATATGGATGATGATTCAAATTGAGACAATACTTAAAGCACACCCCCAAAGCAACAGTGGCTGAAGGACAAGATGGTGATTGGGCAAATATTGTAGTCTAAGTGTTCAAAATTAGTAGAGACGTATTCAGACTCATTACTGTCATTCAAGCAAAAGCTGGTTACACCAAATGTTTATACTCGTAGGGTCCTTTACATTTTATATTTTATGAATTTTCTGAGTTCTAAAATAACTATTTCACTTGAGTATTGTGGGTCACAATGTATGAATAAAGCCAGAAAAGTCACATTTTATGTGTGATAATTTCAGGCTGAATGGCAACTAAAGTTGAAGATTTCGAAACAGGGTGGAGACTTTCTGTACCCACTATTAAGAATTTACATTTCGAAGTTCACCAAGCCTCTCTGAAGTGTTCATCCATGACATCCTGTTTTACTGAGGTATAAACATACATGAGGGGACACAGGCTGGAGCACATTTATAGGGGAACAGGGGGGTAACACCCCCCCCCCCCCCCAATATAACTTACAGGTCCTCTGAAAATGAATGAAAGGCCCATATGCAACACAAACCTATACGTTTGCACACAGGCTAAACTCCCTTAACATCTGTCAGTATGGGAAAGGCCAGAGCACACTAATTCAATGAGACAAAAGGTTGACCTTCTCCGAACTGCTTATGACTATAAAAAGATAGCTACACCCCATCTCCACGGGCAATAATAAGGGCAATAAATAAGGCCCTTATTATATAAATTCAATACCACTGTAGATTTGTTCAGATCCCTATCTATGTATTCTCCCACCTCATCTACTAGTATACTGTGGATATAAAAAGTCTACACCGCCCTGTTAAAATGCCAGGTGTTTGTGATGTAAAAAAATTAGACAAAGATATGTCACGCCAGAACTTTTTCCACCTCTAATGTGACCTATAATACAAGTTAATGCAAGTTCTTGTGTTGCTACTTAGACATTGATGTAGGACTGACGAGTTCATCCAAGCGCTAGAACGTGACGATTTAGATACCGGGGTGGTACAGTAAACAGTTTTGGTAACTGAAATTCATTGAGGGTGAATATACAATGCATGTACAGACATGGCATTAAGAGATATCCAAGAAAGACATTGATGCAATGATTATCTCACAAAGGGACTGATGGGTTCATCCTAGCATCGGAATGCGAGGGTTGAAATCCCGGGATGTTTTAAGTTTCATACAGTCCCCCTGGAGACAGCTGAGCTAGACAAGTGTAACAATCTGACTGTTTTAATTCTATAGCATTTTGTATTTTTATTTTCACTGTAAAGCACATTAAATTGCTTCTATGTATGAATTGTGCTATATAAATAAACTTGCTTGCTTGCTATAACGTGAACAATTTAATTGAAAAACAATCAGAAATCTTTGAGGGGGAACAATAAAAACACAATAACCTGGTTGCATATGTGTGCACACTCTTAAACTTATACTTTGTTGAAGCACCTTTTGATTTTATTACAGCACTCAGTAATTTTTGGTCTATTAGCATGGCACATCTTGACATGGCAATGTTCGCCCAGTCTTCTTTCCAAAAGCGCTCCAAATCTGTCAGATTGTGAGGACATCTCCTGTGCTCAGCCCTTCAGATCACCCAACAGATGTTCAATTGGATTCAGTCCTGGGCTCTGGCTGGGCTATTCCAAAACATTGATCTTATTCTGGTGAAGCCATGCTTTTGTGGATTTCTATGTGTGCTCTGGGTTGTTGTCATGCTGAAAGGTGTACTTCATATTCAGCTTTCTATCGGACGCCTGAAGGTTTTGTGCCAAAATTGCCTGGTATTTGAAACTGTTTATAAGTCCCTCTACCCTGAGTAAGGCCCTGGTTCCAGCTGAAGCAAAACTGCCCCAAAGCATGATGCTGCCACCACCATGCTTCACTGTGAGTTTTTCGTGATATGCAGTGTTGTTTTTGCACCAAACATACCATTAGGAATTGTTGTCAAAAAGTTCAACCTTGTTTTCATCAGTCAATAAAACATTTTCTCACATACTTTTGGAAGACTTTGTTTTTGCTAACTTCAGCTGGACTTGGATGTTTTTCTGTGTAAGAAAAGGCTTCCATCTTGCCAACCTACCCCATAGCCCATTCACATGTAGCACACAGCTAGTACTTGTCTGATATTCCTGCAGCTCCTTTAATGTTGCTGTAGGCCTCTTGGAAGCCACCCAGACCAGTTTTCTTCTCATCTTTTCATCAATTTTTGGAGAGACATCCAGTTCTTTGTCATGTCTCTACTGTGGCATATTTTCTCCACTTTATGATGACTGTCTTCACTGTGTTCCAATGTTTCGAAAATTATTTTGTACCCTTATCCTGACTGATTTCTTTCAACAGTGAGATCTCTCTGATGCTTTGGAAGCTCTCTGTGGACCATGGCTTTTGCTCTGAGATGAAACTAAGAAAATGTCTGGAAAGTCCTACTTGAACAACTAAACTTTCTTTGTGATTACTCAGAGTAACTGTAAATAATGGCAGGTGTGTAATGACTTCTATTCACCATGAGTTTGAATGTGACTGGTAAATTCTGCACACCCCAGTTATGAGGGTGTGCAAACTTATGCATCCAGGTTATTGAAAGGTTTTTATTTTTCATTCTTCCCCTTAGAAGATTTCAGTTTGTTTTTCAATTGAATTGTTCACATTATAGTTCACATTAAATGTGGAAAACTTTCTGACATTATTTATCTTTAACATCACAAAAACCTGGCATTCTAACAGGGGTGTGTAGACTCTTTATATCCACTGTAGGAGATGACTCAGAGCTGTACTGAGTTGCTGAATTGGGGAAAACTTTAAATGATATATTAAAATGACTATAATACAATATTTGACATTTTAACTGAATATTTATAGTGTAGGTAGTGACACATTTCTCTGATTAGGGTGATCCAGGGGTCTAGTTTCCCCAATTTTTACTGTTCCTGTGTTGGAACATTCCTTCCATCCTCACTCCGTTTATCTCTTTCAGTCTCTCACTCTTTCCATCTCTTTCTCTTCATCCACTGGTCTCTACCTTCCTATCAATGGTCCATACTGAGTTTTTTCAATCTGGTGGCCTGGCTTTGTGCTGAGGTAGGGCAATGTTTTTCCCGTGGCCGCTTCAGAACACTCCAGTCCCTTTGTTTGTGTGTGGGTGTGAGCGCTGGCACATGTGCGTTCACGTGCTTGTCCCTTGTTGTGCGTGTGCCATCAGCCTTCATCGAATTGGCCTGTTGTTGTTTGCCTGTCAGCCGGACTCCTGGGGAGCAGGGATCATAAAAGACAGAGGGGCTGTCACCCAAACTAACCCCTCAGAAGTGTTTGTGCCTGTATGGCTTGTCATGTGTACTATCAGTCTAAGCATTCTGCGTGTTCTGTAAAAGTCAGTTGAAATTTGTGTGCTTCTGAGAAGAAAAAACTGTGCGTCTCTACCCACAGAATGTACCTCCTATGTGGAAGTTGCAACCCTATCATAAAGAGAAAGATAGAAAAGGAATGGAGGGAAAACACATACGTGCTCTTACATTCATTAGGAGCCACAGCTCTGTTCTCTCCTCAGAGTGCTGTAGAATGGGAGAACTGAAGCTGTCTCCAGCTTCCTGTGTGACTCATACTCTGACAATGCAGCTCTTCGGTAGAGGCTACATTTTAAATGGCATGTCGTTCCCTGTTTTGTGCACTAGTTTTGACCCAAAACAATAGGACTGTTGTCAAAGTTAGGGCACTATGAAGGCAATACAGTACCAGTTGGGACGTAGGAACAGTCTTAGGAAAGAGTTGATGGCTGCTGTGAGATTTCAATGAATCTCACAGCAGCACTCCCATTCAGAGATCCACTGATACAATACCTGTATTATTTCCAACTGAAATGATTTCACATTGGCAGCGATTGTTATTATTATTTATGTTAATGCTGTTTGACTGAAACAGTGTCTTTTTTGCTTATGGATAGGACTTTTTAACAAGTAATCAATGAGGCTTATATGCCCTATGTCACACATCTTTAATCTTTGTAATCTTTTAATAAAGCATTGAAAACACATTTGCCCAAAAATGTAGAGGCATTTGTAAACATCTGCATATTAAATGTATGGATGAATGTATTAATATAGTTAATAAAGTAACAATGTTTTCAATTATAAGTAATGAGCCTATGCGAGCCTGCAATAAAATATTTCTTTTGTGCTGTTAGATTCATTATTTAGAACTAATTAGGTCTCAGTAGATATGTTGACAGGATTCAGCTGCCCATTTAAAGGACTTAATGCAGCCTGGGTGCTGGTTAAGTAGCTGCACTATAGAAACAAAGATCTGTAGAATCCATACAGTCCAACATGTTTGTCTGTTACTCCTTTATGTAGAGTGCCATATAATTATTTACTGTATAGTATTTGAAATGTATTGAAATAGACATTTGGGCCACATTTCTGAAGAAAAAAAAAGGAAATGTAAGCGTTGTCTTGGCTGTGTGCCTCGTGTCTTTGGTGTGCTGAGAGATTAATCTCCACCCCCAGTCTCCTGTGCGCGCTCTGGATCAGGTATTCTTCAAGGACCTCTCTGAAGGAAGCATGGTGGTTGCAGCATCATGCTGTGTGGATACGTCTCTGGGTCTGGGCCGGAAAAGTTGAACGTTTGAGGGCAAAGTGGATGCAGCAAAGTACTGAGAAATCCTTGAAAAAGACCAGATGGAGTCTGCAGTAGACCTGGGACTTGGGAGCAGATTAATTCTTCTTGTATGGCAATGGCAGGATAGTAGCTTAAAAACAGAAAGGTAATTGTCCTGGAGTGGCCCAATAATTAAAAATATAAATTCTGAAACATGAGTTCATTTTTTTTGTTCTTTTTCAGTTCCTTTTTATCCCTGACTTCCTTGCTAGCATTTGTCCATTTATTTAAGAAGAAACATTGGGTCTGCATTGTCTTCAAATAGATGTCTCTTTAGAACCCAGCAAAATAAAGGTCATATTGGCTCTGTATCCCTTGCTGTTTCTTGTACACTGCCCTGATTTGGTCCATCTGATAATGTGGCCCACTTCTCTAGCCCACATCCAATTCATATATCTGATGACGTTATCTTATACGCTCACCACCTGATGTAAACAATTAAATGTAAGCTTTGGATAGTATTCCTTCTCCGTATACTGTCCGTCATTAGCAGTATCATTTGAAGTATGTGTAAATGCTTAGCGATGTAACTTTTTTCAAAAATAATTCAGATCATCTCATATTAAAACTCTGCATCTATTTGATGTAACGTTCTGAAAATGGCCTAAGGAGACAGACAGGCTGTTCAATTTAGTGTTGTTCTTCAGATCAGACAGTGATATGATGAAAAGCCTAATGTTTGTTTGTGTCAACTCAGATTAGCTGTGAACAGTGCCATGGGTGGGTGAAGAGATTTGAAATGAGAATGCCCGTTCAGGTTTTTGGGTCATGCAAAACAAACAAGCCCACAGTCAATCTCAAGTTGTGGGTGCTTAGAGTTGTAACTCAAGTAAATAAAAAGTGTGTACACTTTCTATCAAAGTGTGCCTGCTTTCTAAATTAGATGTCATTTTCCTTGATAGAGAGAATGTTGGAAATATGATGAAGTAAATGTGTGGCCTTGGGCCACAGCTTGTAGATTGTCAGCAAACGTGAAACATTTCAGTCACAAAATAACAATACAGAAAACAAATCTAAAATGTAGACTTTGTCTCTATATACAGTGTTTGCCTAAATGATAAACCACCTTAGAGTTGATAAAAACAGACATTTGTGTTATAAGTTCCATTGTTTCATTGTTTGAAATGATCTAAATGAATCGTACCAAAATAAAACTCTGTCCCTGTATCCCCTGTTGTCCGCAGATTGTGCAGCCTAACCCTGAAGAAGCTGATTGTCCTCAAAGAACTGGACCGAGAGCTTAGTTCTGTGGTGATAGCCGTCAAAATACAGGTGAGTCCTGATTACAATGATTAAGAAGTATTATTCTAATTGGATTAATTACAAACTTGCTGTAGACCATTGGTTTGGTAACAAATGTTCACATGTCTAACAAACGCTTTTGGCCCAAAAACCATCAGATATGTTTTACTCCTTTGTGCTCCTCAAACAAACCATTTATTCAGCCTTAATTTGCACATTGTTTGTTTGTCATTTCGAGCACCCTGGTTGAACTCTAACGTACAGTGGCTGCAGGCTTTTTTCCACTTCACACCTGATAACCTCCCCAGAGTTTCTCCTTCGCTGAGCTCAGTAGTACCAGAGGACTAGCTAAGCAGTTACCAGGGTGGTAGCTTGTATGATAGGAACAGAGAGACAGAAACAAGATTGCAGTTATGTGGGAAGGGGAGTCATTAACGACCGTTACTTGGGGCACTGCATTCCAAAGGGGTCATTTTGGTCATGGTACGGCCCAGCATTCACTTATTGCTTCAGTGTTCTGTGCAGTCACATAGAAAGAACATTATGTAAGTGAATCTTGTATATCTCTTGTTTCTCTCTCTTCTGAGGAAATCACTTGTCAATTTCCTTATGCAAATATATATTTACACTCTATTGATACAGTGAGGATAGTGGAGAGAGTTTTTGCTAAAATAGCTTAGGATTCAAACCCATGCTACAGGACAACATGTGCACTGAAGGCAGCAGCTTTGACCGCTCAACCGTCCTAGGCCAGTAGCCAATAGCTTTGGTTGCTGCCTTGTCTGAAATCTACATACACACATGGTCATCTTTCAGGGTCGGAGGTACTCTTGTAAGCCACCTTTTCTTTTTGCTCTGGCATCAATTAGCATTTGTGCCTCAAAGGGTCTAGCGCCCTCTTGAGTTGGCTGAGTCACAATGAAAGGAATTCAGGTCTGAATGCAGTTTCTGTTATGTTTTTTTGTTTTTCCCACAAACGTTTCTGCCCTCTCTTTGCTTTAAAGACTGAATGAATTGTGACGCTTCATGACTTTGGTAACTGTCCACAGCTGTGTGCAACAGCTCATTATGAGCTTGATGCTACCTGCTGCCATTCCCTGTTTTATAGTTACCGGCAAGTAATTAGCCCATTGCGTTTCCAGTTGGTTGATTTGGACAACAAGCTAAGGGCAGTGACCAGAAGTCCCATTTTGAGAAGCATTTTCCAAGCTAAAGCAGTCTCCTGAATATATCATTTATTACTTCAGTAATATGTTCAATATTTTCGCCGGACCGCATAAGCGCTGCCGGCCTAGAAGAGCAAATGTCTTTAACTGACTGGCTGCGTGACTGACTGACTGCGTGACTGAGTGACAAAAAACTTCAGTAGGTACGTTATAGGAAGCCTAAAATAAAACAGTTCTGGTGCATTTTTTAATCATGCATTAGGTTTTGTTCCGGACAAAAACTTTGCTGGCTCCTCAATTCTCTCGTCTTCTCACTTCCCAAAAAGTCAGTTATCGTCACATATGTTGCTAGTTATTGTATCAATGTAATTTACGAAGGGCTGATAAGCTGTTAAAACGACCAGTGGCAAAAGCCATACAGTACATAGATGCTATTTGTGGTGGAGGTAACTTAATAAGAAATGTTAGTCAGTTTAACACAATGCTTCATGGTGTCTAGTGAAATATTCAAAGTTTGCTTGATGTTAATGCATGACAAAATGGTCTAATGGCGAGACGCTATACCGACACTTGCTAAGTGTGTAGTTCTGTGTTGTTGTGGCTAAAGACATAGCCTCTCATGTGGGCAACCCCGAGCTCAAGCAACGTTAAAAGTTACCATACATATTCATGTCTGTCACCATTCATTAATTTGCTTTATATCTACCCCCTCACAACAGGGCTCCAAGCGTATCCTGAGGTCTAATGAGTATGTCCTTCCCCCAGACGGACTAATGGAGACTGACCTTGAACTGACCTTTTCACTCCAGGTACACACACAAATCGAACTGTCAATGAGTGCTTTTAAAGGTGCCATCTGGAGTTTCTATATCCATTTTGGAAGTTATGAATGAATGATCACATTTATTCTTGAAGTATTTGATTTAGGATTGAATATGAGCCGATTGATTCTTGAATAATGGAACTGATGAATGCATCATAAGTTTAGTACCCAACTGTTGTACCCAATCAGAAACCAAGATATTCACTTATTTTTATTACTTATACTTACATTTCTGTAGCCAACAGCTTATACGGAAGTGAATAGATAAAATTTACAAGAATGAATGAAAAGGCAAATGCAGTTAAAGCAAGTTAGCCAAACACATAACCAACTAGTTGTTGTTTAAAACATTAAACATTTTGTCAGAGGATTAATTACCAAAACTTCTTGCAAGCCATCAAGACAATGCAACAATGCAACATAGATAAAGCATGAATATACTTGTCAAACATGGGTCTTGCCACTATTATACTCCAGTTTTCATGGGCTTCACTCATTCCTTGTCCGTTATTTGGTCCTGAGATTAAGTCCTAATCTCAGCGTTAACCATCCTTTTACAGATTTTTCATGTCGATAATGTTTGATGAAATATCCATGTGAACTTGTTTACAACCTTTCAGTTATATTTCCAGTTATTCGGTTTGTAGTTCAAATTTCCTCTGAGATAGCGAATCAGAAAGGCATCAAAGACCAGAGGAAAACTGACTGAGGAAAAGCATAGTCGTGGCACCACGGTAAGACATGATGTAATCTCTTGTAACAACACTGTATGTGTGTTACACTCTTTTCTGTCCCCCAATAGTATCCCCATTTCCTAAAAAGGGATGCCAATCGATTGCAAATCATGCTGCAGAGGAGAAAGCGCTACAAGAACCGCACCATTCTTGGGTACAAGACCTTGGCTGTGGGCGTAATCAACATGGCGGAGGTAAAGACGGAAACTCTTTTTTAAGGGTTAATTCACTCAATTTTTAAGGGTTAATTCACTTAACTGTGAATTGTAGACCCCATACCTTACTGGTTTGGCCTGATAGGTCTGTGGCTCTCAGATGTGCCATCTAAACATGAAGTCCATCAACCAGGAGGAATACAAATCTATCACGCAAGTTTCAAGTCATTGCCTCCAGAAAATGCACTTCTCATTATAATAAACAAATTGACAATTAGCACAATTCATAGGATCATTTCTTCACAGAATTAGCTACATAACCCACCTTTTCTCCGGGACATTGTAATTAATAATTAGAGACTATCTCAAAAGTGGGAGTAGTCTGAAATAGTGTTAGAAAATGTAGATAGGGATAAAACACACTGGCATGGAAAACTACATGACAAGAGAAAAGAGGAAATGCTGTACTTAAAGTAATATATCTCCCTACATGAGATTAGTTAATCTCATTTATCTTGCTCTTTAATCTGTTGCCCCGTAGTTATTTTTGAATTATATGTCCATTTTCACATGTGGGTGCTCTTGTGGTGCAAATATTTGTTTCTTGTGTTACTATTCAAGATGACATGAATCATGAATAAGTAATGTAATATATCTTTGGGAACAAGCCATAGAGACTGTTGATAGATTTGTTGAGGGCGCTTATGAATTCTCTTTATATAATATAAAAACAGATTATTTTTTGAAACACACCATATATGTGTTTTTAAATGTTTTTAAGAGGATACAAATATTTAGTAATTTTTTTTTTACCATATATTATATATTTTGTATATATACATTCTGATTACCATTGGGTACTATAGCGGTCACAATTCAGCACCCTTTTTGTTTGCACCAAGCTTAAACACCATAGCCTGTGTTTGAGCAGTAGCTCTGCTGCTGTGTGACAAGGCTGGAGAGCCCCATGGGCAATACGATTTGAACTGCAGCCCCTAGGGAGAGGGAGACCTCATCAGCCGGGATATCCTGGTGTCATTGCTGTAGCAACACCCTCACGCGGCTTGCTCATCTGCAGAGCTAACCGAGGTCGTCCTGAATGGGTGCACCCGCGTGCGCTTGCACGAGCAATGTCGGCAAAATCTGAACCGGTTGGGGCCCGATGCTTAGGAGGTAGGCATGTGAGAGCTTTCCCAAACCCATTTGAGCATGCAATGAAACCGGGCTGTAGATGAAATTGAAGATGACTTAATTGGGGAAGGTGATTTGAAAATTTAAAAGCAATTTAAAACACCCACAAATGTCATAATGCCATACAAATGTCTGAATGATTCTTCGCATGCGCTTGGCATCAAACCATGAACCCATATGTAGCCCTTATTGTAGGCATGATTTCTCTTTCCTACAAACCCAGTACATGTCTGCATTAGCTACAGTACATCTCAGGTCTCCGTCCTTCAAACACTGGCAATTAGTTTCACAGCACCACCTCCACAAATGGCTGAATATTACAGCATGACTGAGACGTGCCAGGGTAAACGACAGAGAACTGCTCACACTCAGATATGTGACTGGTTGAACAAAGTGTCTTCGGCCTTTACCTGTGGTTTGAGCGACTGCGATTAGTTGGAGAAAATCGGTGGCTTCCTTTTTCCACACATCCTGCCCCAGTGATTGATTGGATATGAAACTAGGACTGCTTCCTAAAAGGCAAGCTCTCTTAGAGTGTACATTGGGATGTATGGTGACTGCGGAGGCTGTAATGGCCTTTCGGCATTGAGAGACACAAGTCCCATTTGATTGGACAGCAGGATGAATACATGGGTGGAAAACTCAACTGTGCGCTTCAGTTGATGGGGCGCCCCTGCATTTGTACAAGCAAATATCTGTGTGCGAGTTCGTGCACAGACTTGTGTCTTATATAACAATGTGCAGAAAATGTATACAATATCTACCGTGATACATACCTGCTAGAACTAGAGTGTCGGAGAAATTACTTACATGAGAAGAAAAAATGCACATCTTGTGCGTGGTGTCCCTGTATTAACATCTGTATTTGACTTTAACTCATGGACATTTTGCTCTGTGGGCGTAAATGTTGCATCAAAAGTGTGTCGCTCAAACGCTGCCATCCTCTTGTGTGTTTAGGTGATGCAGCACCCGACAGATGGAGCTCAGATCCTGGGTCTCCATAGCAACGTGAAAGAGGTGCCGGTGCGAGCGGCGGAGCTCAGCGTGTATTCCCTGTCCAGCCAGCCCATTGACCATGAGGATGGCAGCGGGCAATCAGGGACCAAGGCCAAAGCATCAGGTAGGTGCTTATCATCAAGGCCGTCTGTGTTTTTGGAGTTTGTTTTCATTGCAGTTGTCCTTGAATCGCAGGATATTTCCTTACATTCATAACACAATATAATATTTAGAAATACCAAGAATACCAAGGATCTTTACTAGTGCATTAGGCTCAAAACGTGTGCTCCCATGGGATGAGTCCTTCCAACATACTCCCTATGTCCACATACCACAGTAAATAATGAAGAAGCCTGTAGACCTCACAATGACCAGCGAGCCTAGTTTGAAAACCTTACGTCCAATGTCACTAAGGAAATATGTCAGATATTAATCTGTGGGTCATAAGGCGATTAAAGCCTGGCACCTGAGGTCCTCTGTGCTCTGAGACAAAATGGATGCCTAGGTATCAAGACAGATGTCAGCTGCACTAATTTAAAGGAATTCACTGTGAAACAGACAACTTACGCCCCACAATAAAATCATCTGTCATGGATGAAATATCAGCCAGATGGCCGGCAGAAAGCTGTCTTCATGAAATCCTTTTAAAAATGTCGGGCAAAATCGTTTATTCTGTTTCCCCGTCCTTGAGGAAGTATTGGGTGACTTGGAAGACATTCAGACTTCATTTAAGCTCAGGGCCTCTATACAAAGCAAATGTCTTCATTGATTTGTAATAGCTATGTTGATATTTTGCGGTGAGTCAATAGCTGATTTCCATTTAGCTTATGTTTCTGTCTTTCACCTCAGATCGCTCCCCGGATATGGACAACTACTCAGAGGATGACGATGACAGCTACTCCTCAGAGCAGGAAGCTAGTGACGATGCTGTTCAACCAGTGGTGAGACACAGCCCTTTTTAAATGTGGCCATTGGGAAGAGCTTCCATTCAAAGAATCAGTAATAACTGAAGCTATATTCAGTCACACATGCTAATTACCCATACTGTAAATCTTGTGATTCTGTTGTCCTGGATTCCAGCAGTTGGATTGAACTGAATTGGAATAGCATTGGAATAGCATTTTTCAATCCATAACCACTTTTGTTTTAGCCACCTATTAATGCACCAGATTTCATATGAGCTGTAAATAACTGATATGATACAAAACGTTTCCATAGGACCTGTATGATGAGGATGATGATGTGCAAAGGAAGCCAAAGAAAAACCGAAGGAAAATGATTCGGACAACGTCCATGACCAGGGTAAGGATAGCACGGCGTGAACATGCAGAACAATACAAGTCTGGCGTTAGGTTCTGCTCCTCTAGGGTAACTCACATGATTGTGTATACAATACTACTAATAATGATATCAACAACATAATATCATTACTAGAAATACCCATAGTCAATGAGCAAGGAACGCATTACCAATCCCTTCCATGAAAAGGAAATACAGAACAAACAGGTAGAGGCAGGACTGGCTGTTTTCATGGGGAAATGGAAAGAGGGAGCCTGCAAGTAAACTAGGCTGCACTCCCTCTGAACTACTCCTCTACTGGAGTGGTTCAACTGTGAACTGCTGTCCCACTGTCATGCACTGAGCTCAAACTAGTGATACTCTGGTTGCCAACACCCAACCTCTTTCAGCTTTGATTCAAAAGGTAACCATTGTATACTTCTGTTAGCAATCGTCTGATCTAGCTCTGTAATGAGCAAACACTACATCCTTAACTCGGCGTAATGATTTAATATTCAGTGCAAGACATATTAGCTTCTCAAACTGTGTTGATGGATCACTTTCCTAACAATACAATTCTGAGAATACTTTATCAAGTTCAAATCATTTGCAGATATCATAATTTGTAGAGAAAGCTAATGAGTTGTTCTCAATATGAGCGTTGCATATTTTGAAGTAGACAAGTAGAGGAGAAAACATGGGAAAATGCTGTTGCTATGGAAACGTACAAGAGCACTCTTATGTAGCCAAGTGCAGGGAGTGCTTTTCGACAGACAAACAGCTAGTATCCTTGCTAAGAATGAGCACGGGGCAGAAGTGATTAGTTGTCAGGTTCAAGAACTGTGCGGGGATCAGGATATTACAGGGGAAATAAAAAAATATCAAGGGGTGATCTGTTATCAGGGTTATTGCACAGTCCGGCTTACCAAGAAGTATTTGTCGGGACCTACATACCAAATGGCCAGTGACCACAATTAAGCTTCCAGGGACAAAACAAGTGCCATTAAGCAGATGCTCTTATCCAGAGCATCTTACATTTAGTGCTTTTGTTTTAAGTTAGCTTGGTGAAATAACCACAGAGCACATTAAGTACATTTTACTTAAGTTGCTGTCAGACAGTGCTAGAAAATGATAAGGAAAGCATTAGATCACAAATATGAATTTGAACCCAAACTCCTGCCCAAGCTGTACTCCTGGCCACTGAAGAACTCAGGATCCTAGTAATCAGTATTTTAGGCAGTATCCAGAATTGAGATTGACAGCAGAAATAAGATTTGCCCCACCATTTAAAGCAGTTGTTAAATGGCGTTGCTGGAGCATCTGATAGAAAATGGAGCTTTAAGATTAAAATCGAGGAATGTCGCATGATCGTAAAAACACAGGATCATGTGTACTGAAAGTAGGAGTAAGTTCCTACTTATATGGTTTTAAATCCCCTTGAGATCGTTGTCCTACATTACCATAGCACTGTGTGAGTAGAGTTCAGTTTTAGAGTGTACTTTGGATGAGTACAAACTCCATTTAAATTGCCGTACATTTTCCCTGTCCCAATTGTATTCCGTTTTTTTCTCCTGTTAAACGCACGTTGAGGATAAGCGTGCGCTGTCACGTAAATCCTAAGCTTGTGCAAACAGGTGCAGTCATCAGAAGTCAAACGTAATCTGTTTAAAGTGTGTTTGCTCCTCAGTCTTGTTCTTTTCTGGGATTGCACAGAAGGTGTCTTCGTAACCCTAAATCCTTGTCTAAGCAGCAGTGACAGGAGAGTTGTCCTGGGTAGGAGTTCAATGGCCACTTTTAGACCAAAACACACTGTAGCTGATTAGAGCACCAAGTAAGGATACCGGCTAAGAATGCTAATGAAGCAGGTACAAACATGCACACTGACGCCACTCAGACTTTGTCAATGCCAGGATATTTTCTTTAATTCATATTACTAGGCTTTGTTATAAGTCTTTCCCCCAAGACAATAACTCTTTGATACCATTGATTGACATCAGCGTGTCTTTTTAAAGATGTTTATAATGAGCATTTGTCCAATTGCCAATTAGCATTAGCAAAATTACAGTTCAATCTCCAGGAACCGACTACATACAAGGTTTTACTGTTATGTATTAGTATATGATCTAAGCTAATTTGCATTTCTTGTGGAAAAAACTCTAACTTAATTTAGGCTGTAAAGGAAGTAAGAGGTTATAAAATCTGTATCAAAGGAGTTCATCTGACTCTGGGGAAGTAGATAAAGAGATGCATTGCCAAAATACTCTTTAATTATACTACTGATTCTATCCAGTGACCCACTTTGATAATTTATTTTAAATTAGCGAATCACAGAGCACTTAAAAGTCACATTAGGTCATTTGGGTGGAAGCCACCCAGCGTGTGAACATTAACTGACTTTTTAATGGCGCAGACAAGTACTAGCCTCTTAAGTGCATGAGGGAAAATGTATGTCAAACCTATGCTTATAAATGTAATTACAACAACTGTGATATGTGATTGTCTTACCTAGCTACAGTATCATAATAAATGCACAGCATTGCTCTGTATAAAGGAGTCTACTAAGTGACTAATATGTCAATGCTAATGGAAGTAGAATAAACTTGCTTTTTCACAGATTATGGATCAGCATTTATCAGCTATGGGAATGAAGAAATGTATCGTAGATCTGTTCCCAGGAAAAAATAAATAATGTTTAGGGGATCGCTGGACTCAGAAGTCTGTCCTGGGATAACCTCAATGTGATTTATTGAGCTCTAGGGATTATAGGGCTCCTGCCATTGCACGATTTGGAGACATCTTTGTTGGTTACACAGACGTCTCTGACTTGGTTCCTTGCTGTATGTTGGTTGTCTTCAAATTCTTCATGTTTCACTCTTGCTTTCCCTCCATCTCCTCTTACAGCAGCCCAATTTCAAACAGAAGTTTGTGGCCCTGTTGAAGCGATTCAAAGTGACAGATGAGGTTAGTATTGCATGCTCCAACCGTTCTATTTCATTTGAATGAGCAGTGACAAGCTGAAAGGCTGCAAAGCTTCTATAAAATGCTACAAGAGTTCATCAGTTGTTTCTCAGCTCTCCTTGTTGGAGAGTGTTATTATTTTTAGGTAGAATTCTTTTTGGTCTTGGGCAGTACCATTTTACCAAAAAATATCCTCAGTTAGTGCTAATAAATATTCAGCCATTTTCAAATGGTTCTCCTACTGTAGTGCGTGGATAGCCAAAACCTTTCATGGTTAAATACTGACCCATTTCCAAACACTTTGGGATACAAGTAATTTAAACCCTATATTCAATAGAAAATAGTTCCAAGACAACATATCAAATGTTGAAACTGAGAAATTGTATTATATCTAGGAAAATACATGCTCACTTAGAATTTGATGCCAGCAACATCTTTCAAAAAATGCTCGGACGGAGGCACCAAATGACTGGAAACGTTGTGTAATGCTAAAAAACGAAACCTTGTGGAATATCATACAACTAATAAGGTCAATACGGAACAGGTCAGGAACATGATTGGATTTTAAAAGAGAAAGGATCGCTCTGTCAAAAGTGAGTATGGGGAGGTGTTCACCACTCTGAAAGACTGCAGGGCAAATAGTGCTACAATTGAAAGAATTTGAGTTCCTAGCATGTATGGTACAAAATATCAGTAAGAGATTCAGAGAATCTGGAGTAATCGCTGTATGCAAGGGATAAGGCTGAAATCCAAAATCGGATGGCCGTGTTCTTTGGTCCCTCAGTCTGCACTGCATTAAAAACAGACATGGTGGTGTAGTGGAAATCACTGCATGGACTCAGGGACAATTTGGAAACAATTAATTGTGAACACAGTATGTCGCTGCATCCACAAATGCACGTTAAAACTCTATCATGCAAAGAAGAAACCATATCTAAACAACATCCAGAAATGCTGCTGCCCTCACTGGGCCCGAGATCATTAAGATGGACAGGCGAAGTGCAAAATTGTCCTGTGGTCTGACTACTAACATCTTCTAACATCAGCACACTGTGCAAAAGCCAACAACCGTGATGGTATGGGGGTGCATTAGTGCACATGGCATGGGTGACTTGCACATCTGTGAACCATTTATGCTGAACTATATTATACAGGTTTTGGAGCAACATATGCTGCCATCCACACAAAGATAGTCCGGGTTGGCCTTGCTTATTTCAGCAAGGCAAAACTATTTTCTGCAGGTATTACAATAGCTTGGCACCGCAGTAAAAGAGTCCGGGTGCTAAACTGGCCTGCCTGCTGTCCAAACCTGTCACCCATTGAAAACATTTGGCACATCTGTCAAGAATACTCCTAAATATATCTTAGAAATTCAACTGATATTTCATAATTCAATGGGTTTCAAACAAATGCTGTTACTATATGGCGGAAGCGTCTTTGACAGTAATTATAGCTGAGTCTGTTGGGATACTCCATGTCCCAACCCACTTTCACACCTAGAAATGTCACTATTCTTTTATACAAAACCTCTTCCCTAGTTAATTGGGTTGTCAATCCACACATTTTCAGTAGGTTTAAGACCTCCGAATGTGCCACTGCATGATGTTTACCAAATGTATTCTTTATTGACTACACTGTAATTTTGGATGTGTTCTTTGGGTCGTTGGGTCATACTGAAAGGTGAACGTCGGTTCTGGTTTCAGCTTTCTTGATATGGGCATCAGATTTTCATCAAGGATTTTTCTTTATATTGTTCAATACATTTTCCTCTCTATTCCACTCTATCCTAACCTTCTTGGTGACTAATATCCCCATAATGTGATGTCCCCACTAACATGAGCTCAATTCTGCTTTCTTTCATCAATGTGCCACATAGTTAGCTTTGACCTAACTAATGTTTTGGCTATTTCTCGGTTACACTACAATGGTATTTAGATTAACAAGACTCGTAGCAAGGCCTCCTTCAGTTTTTCATGTGTACACTTGTTTTTCAAAACATTGCATTTCCACTGCAGTGACCCATGGTGAGTATCAGTATCAGTTTTTCAAAATGTACTTGTTCAGCAGTCACCTTCCAAGGTATCATAGGATATTTTCTTCACTGATACTCACCATGGGTCACTGCAGTGGAAATGCAATGTTTTGCAGTTGTGTATTGTAGACACCTGAGCGGAGGTCACTGGACGCTTCCTGTTATTGACACAATTGCAGTAGTTAGCAGGCTAATTACAAAGATTACAGAAGGAACATCCTAATCATGTATGCTAAATCTACCAGACAAACAGCTTGCATCACTGCTTCATATGATAAAATATCAGTTTGCTTGCCTGTCAGTATGTTTTTCTGCAATAGCTCATTTTGATGAGCTGTCTACATTGCAGCAGTTTGCAGGATGAGGCAATCCTATTATTAAGCCTGACAGTCTGCAGTTTTCCCACATAGTCACTGGTCATTTTATATCCAAAGGGTTGGAATACTGAGCCAAAAAGTTTGAACTCTACTGGTTGCCGTTTTCTCATCAATCTTGTAATCGGAAAGAATCGTTTTTGACCACGAGACCCTCCATCAACTGCCATATAAAAAAGGACATTTTGTTTGGAACTGCTTTGCTCGCTCAAGGCCAATTTGCCATCATTGAGTCACCATGAATTCCAAATTGTACCAGAGAATTCTTGAGTAAAAAAGCTGAAGCTGAACCGAACAAGAATTGTGCAACAGGACAATGATCCAAACACACAAGCAGAGCATTAACAGAATTGCTCAAAAAGAAGAAATGGAGGGTTACGAAATAGCCTATTCAAAGCCCAGATCTAAATCCTATTGATATGCTGTAGGGGGACTTCAAGAAGGCTGTGCATGCAAGAAAGCCCTCAAACATTACACATTTAAAGCAGTACTGTAAAGATTAGCCAAAAAATCCTCCCAGTCGATGCAAGAGTGATAGACAATTCAAAGAAAGCCAAATTAATTCAGCCAAAGGGGACTTCATCAGCTATTGAAGCTAGGGGGTGAATATACTTTTTCTGTCACTATGAAAATTGATTTCTGTAGTTCTTGATAAGCAATTTATTAGGAGGTATTCTTTTAATATAATTTGTAAAATTAGGTTGCATTTATTTTTCAGTAGTGAAGATTACATATACATATGTCCAAATTTGTTAAAAAACTAAAACATTCCCAAGGATGTACTTAATATTTCACCTTTCCACACTGCGTATTTTAAGGGTAATGGCCTTGCGGACATTTTTGCCCAAACAAACCAACACCTATATTATTCAAATGAGCATGTATATATATATTTGATCTGATATAGGGACTGTAATCAGTTTTAAAACACAAGCTCTGGAAAAAATTAAGAGACCACTTATAATTTTTCTTAAATCAGCATCACTAACATGTATGGCAGGAATTCCATTCCAGTTTCTGTTAAGTTCCAACACAAGCACACTTCATTTTACTTAATGAGGTACTGATTAGGTAATTACCTGAACCAAATCTAATGTAACGAGGAAAAGTACAAGAAATCACTGCTGTAGTCATCATTATCCTCTTGCGATAGGACCAGCTGGATCGCAAAAACCGTGCAAGTTGTACCTTTAAAAGGTAATTGGAATAAAAACATAGCTATTCAGCATGACAAGAGTGGAAAAGAAAAGCTTTGAGTGAGGAAAAGAATGGTTCACTTCTGGCTTTACTGGCAGAGGGACATAGTGAGCGTCAGGTTGCTTCCATCCTGCACATTTCAAAGACGGGGGTTCATAAGCAGCAACAGACATTGGGGACAACAAAGCTACAGACTTGGAGAGGGCAAAAACGACAAAGATGACCGTCAACTCATTTGAATGTCACTCAACAATCATAGGATGACATCTACTGACCTACAAAAAGAATGGCAATCTGCAGCAGGGGTATCAGCAGCAGAAGTGCAATGGTGGGGACGGTTTGAAATGGGCACCTAGGGGCAGGGCTGACGTCGTGCAACGCTAGAATAAAGCCCTTCATCAATGAGGAGCAAAGAAGAGACCATAAGGAATGAACTGTAGAGGAATAGAGTAAAACATTCAGCTTTGACCAACACCTCATCTAGACAGGCCTACAAGCCACAGCGTTTTGCACCCACTGTGAAATTTGGTAGAGGATCTGAGATAATCTGGGGATGCTTCTGCAAGGCTGGAATCGGGCAGATTTGTCTTTGTGAAGGACGCATGAATCGAGCCAAGTACAAGGATATCCTGGAATAACACATGCTTCCTTCTACTCTGACAATGTTCCCAACTCTGAGAATTGGGTTTTGCAGCAGGGCAATGCTCCATGCCACACAGCCAGGTCAATCAAGGTGTGGATGGAGGACCTCCAGATCAAGACCCTGTCATGGCCAGCCCAATCTCCAAACCTGAACCACATTGAAAACCTCTGAAATTTGAACAAGAGGACGATTGATGGTCACAATCCATCAAACAAAACCAAGATACTTTTTTTTTTGTGCCAGGAGTGGGATAAAGTCACCCAACAGCTATGTGACAGACTGGTGGAGAGCATGCCAAGATGCATGAAAGCTGTGATAACAAAACAATTCCACCAAATATTGATTTCTGAACACTTCCTAAGTTAAAACCTTAGTATTTTGTTGTTAAAATGAATATTCATTTGTTTTCTTTGCATTATTTGAGATCTGAAAACAATGCATTTTTTTGGTTATTTTGACCAGTTGTTATTTTCTACAAATACTCTAAATGACAATATTTTTATTTGGAATTTGGGAGTAATGTTGTCAGTAGTTTATAGAATAAAAAAAAAACATTTTACTCAAATACATACCTATGCATAGTGAAACCAGAGACTTATATTTTTTTCTTGAGCTGTGTATATATGTATATATTCTCCTATTTGAAGAAACATAATTATATAGAGAGGGTGTTTCCCCTCTATCAGAAAATGTTTTTTTTCTAATTAACACAGCAGTTTCCCAACTCCAAAGGGAAGTGAAAATACATCTCTATGTAGAGACCAATTTAAATTGCTATTATAGAGAAAATGTATTAGTCGTCTCATGGCACAATAACAGTGACTGGAGACTATTATTTTGTGAGCTACTGGTCGACGTGAACTTCCTACCGCGTCAGTCAAATAGTTTTTTCCTAGCCAGTGGGCTATTATTTGCTCTTTGTAGGTTTGATTTGGTTGGTTTATTGATGGATGGCTGAACTGGCAGATGGCTTGACTGACTGATTATTTTCCATTGAATATTTGCTAGGTTTTGGATTCAGATCCAGTGGACCAGACACAGGAAGTGGAGGAAGATCTTGACCTACTCTATGACAGTCTTGAGGTCTACAACCAGAGTGACAGTGGGCCCGAGATGGAGGACAACGAGAGTGTGCTCAGCACGCCTAAACCCAAACTCAAGTAAGAGCTAGCGTAATAGCACTCAGTACACATCAGTTACTTAAGTAATGCCATCATTTTGACACCTACATTTAAATATTGCTGTACAAAATGTTGTCAGTACGTCAACTCTTAAACCCCACTGAATGTCTCACTGTGGTCAAAGACCAGAGTGCAGGTGCAGTTGAGAAATTAAATAGAAACTGTCAAAATCTGCTACCTAGTTCAGTTGTTTTTGTATTTCTATGTGGTTGTCACCCAGGCCCTTCTTTGAAGGAATGTCCCATTCAAGCTCTCAGACCGAGATTGGGAGTCTGCACAGTCAGAAGAGCCAGGCAAGAGAGATGTCCTGCATTGTGAGTATTTATATACGCACACTAATCCTCTAGCTATTCAAAAATGGATGGGTCCAGATCCATTGTCTATTTACATGTTCGTGTCCACTGTTGATGTATCTCTTTATCTATCGATAACATGAGCTACTACATAGCTTGGATTAATTATCCTTTTAAATAGTAATGATTTTTGGCCTGCTAGGCATTCAAGATATTGTAAATTGGTAGTTATCCACATTTGTGGCATCCATTCGCCAGGAATTTGTAAACAGTTGAGGAGAGCTGCGCTGAACCAAATATAGCCCTCGGACACAGGCTAGCGAAGTCCACAGAGTAAATGAAACTCGTGGCAGCATTGTACCACATTAACTGAAATAGTATGAGTCATAATCCCCATAAAACCTTGCAGGGAAACTTGAGAAGTGTCTCTTTGCCGTTTTACACTTTAAATAGGGTCTGTGTTGTGTGTAGGCTTTCACCGCCTTAGCATTTTCATAAATGTAAATGTATATGTGAAAAGGTGTTTTCTAGCAATATTGGCTTAATATCACAACATTTATTTTTTGTTAATTCAATTAAATAGGTAGACAAACGTCAACTTGTCCTTGCGAGATTTTCCCAATTATCAAACCATTAAGCCAGGCTAAGCCTAGTAGATGCACAGACCTTTAAAATTGGTCATGCGCTGCACGATTGAAGCACAGATTCTAAAAATCCTTATGGTGAAATGTAAAAAGAACCATATCATATTTTGCCATTAGATTTTCTTTAATTATGACACTGACAATTTCAGTCCAAGTTCCATTTGTCGTTAACCTTGGCTTCCATTTGTTGGTAACCCCGAAGCATCGGCTGTTTGCGTAGGTGAATTGCAGTGGGCTCCTGCTTTTCTCTACAGCGGTTTTCACATTTACAGTATGTGACTTATAAGACTTCTCATAGAGGTCTCTCTTGCCCGGCATCCTCACTATGACTGTCCTCTCCATCCTCCCAGCCTGGTCTGGTTTTATGGGAAGAGAAACAAGCTCAGTGTACTAAAAACACCTGTTGTTAGTACACAACGGGTGTACTAACTTGTTCCCAACCAGCCCCCAGACTTTGTTTGTCCACAGTGGCCAAAGTTACCAGCTATACAAATACTCACGCATTTCAGTCATTCCAAGTCTACACCTGAGTATAAGTTATTTGTAGCGCTTTACTACCTATTCCTGGGACAGTTTGAATGGTAACATTGCATATTCTACCTGATATCAGACAACCGTATCAGTGGTTTAACGTGAGGTTTAGATATTGAGTTACAGCAGATTGATGCACTGGGGCACCACCAGTGTTCCAAGGCCAGAATAAATCATTTTTACTGGGGAGGAATTGTCCTTTTCTTCAAACAAAGCCATTCATTATGGATCTATTCCAGCAATACATTGTTAGGCAATAGAAAACGTCAAGTCGCCAACTGAAAACTTCAAGTCACTGACCGTCTGAGGGTTAGCTGTTGCTTATTTTTGCTGGCGCATATAAAACACATTGTGATTGGATTTCGTATCGTCTCAAATACATGGATTTGGGAGGGGGTGTTTGTGAGTACCACCTAGCAGATCAATATCATAACCGTGTCCTGTGTTCTGTCACTTTACAGGGTGGAGATCTGCTGTCTCCAGATAGGGCTAAAGTCCTACTCGGGACCAAGTATACAGATGACGGCGTCGGATTAGAGTCTCCCACAGGGGTGAGTGGGGCAACCTTCATCTTTTACTCCCCCAATCCGAACCATAAACTTAAATGGGAAAAATGATCTGTTGATCTACCATCAGTGTCAAAGGTCAACTACACTAGACAATCTCTTGATGGTTTCTGCAGATTAACCATGATGTGTTTCATGTTCATCCTAAGTGATCTTTTTCTCAATGTCTGTCTTGCTATCTCAGGAGGTCCAGTACTCCTTTTTTCCAATCACGCAGCTCTTTGTTCCTGCCCTTCTCTGTGCCTTTGGTCCTTGTAATGCTCCCTTTCTTTCTTTTCTTCATTTGTTCTCTTACATGGTGTAAATTATCCTGTTATCTATCGGTCTCTTTTCTCTGCATTTTTGTCCATTATCATAAATCAGCCCTCTACTGTTTATCTTCCACTCGACCAGTTTGATGCAAACAAAAGGACATTTACACTGTTGACACAAACGCACACACATTGTGTAGACATACATACACAAACACGCACACACACACACACACACACACCGTGTACATGGATACTGAACAAACAGACACAAGCACATATAATGTGCATCACTCTGCATTAGGGTATACGTATCAGCCTGTGAGAAGTGGCATCACTCTGCATTAGGGTATACGTATCAGCCTGTGAGAAGTGGCATCACTCTGCATTAGGGTATACGTATCAGCCTGTGAGAAGTGGCATCACTCTGCATTAGGGTATACGTATCAGCCTGTGAGAAGTGGCATCACTCTGCATTAGGGTATA
>JACXGJ010004938.1:0-42134 GCA_016801105.1 Esox niger
TACTTATGTTGAATGTTTGTGCACGTAGTTGTGGTTTATTTTGGTTTGTCAGCCGTAGGCTACAACACCCAGTTATAGTGTCTGTTTTCAGTTTGTATGTTTGTTTCTTTTGTTCCTGTATTAAAACATATGGATTATCTCAGAAACAGCCGTTCTGCCTCTGCTCTTCTGTCCACATACACCCAGCACTGTGACAAGAAAGAATATCATCATAATAATGTTGTTTTCTACCCAGAAGATCATACAGTTGTTGCCTACTGATCTTCCTTGATGTTGTCATTTTAAAACCTTCCTTCGGATTGAAATATGAATACTAATCGGTCCCTTCATCTGTTTTTTTAACAGTCTGTCAAGCCGTCAAAGAAGAAAGCAAACATTGAGGGTTGAATTTTTTAATTTATTTTTTATTCATTATGACGGTAGTATAATCTAAATGGGGTCACAGAACAAAAGTATGGGCAGTCAGTGTTCAACCACGTACGTTGCGTCATGCCAGCCCTGAAGAGTGACATTCTGTCATGTCTTTGACTTCCAATCCACTTTCCAGCAAACATTATGCATTAAAATATGTTCTAACATGCTCTTTAAGTCAAAATACCCATAGGCCTTCTTAAATCCTTTACACATGGTTGTTCAAATATCTCCCAGGTTCTCTTTCAATCAAATTTTGGTTGAACATTACATTTTACATTAAAATATGGTTTTCTACCTAGCCAAAAAGCTAGATTGAAAATGTATGTGTGCTTGGGTTGGTCTAAAACAGACTTATAGGAAGATATATGGAGAACAAAATGTCTAGTTATTTAAATAATTATCTCAGAGAATTCACTATTACACACTGTAGCTACTAATATGCTCTGTGAATCAATATTTGAAATAACCTACCATTTAAATGTTTGGGGCCACTTTGAAACGTCCCTGTTGTCAATGAAAACATGAAATGAGTTTGAACAGGAAATTTAGCAAAATGAATAGGAAATAAAGGAGCTGACAAGTTGGGATATAATAACTTTTTTATTTAAATAATTATTTTGTGCTTTAAACGTATCTTTCGTCAAAGAACCCTAAACTTTCAGCAATTACAGCCTTGCAGACCTTCGGCATTCTAGTTGTACATTTTTGATGGGCATTTCTTACTGTATGTTCCATACGGTCAAGCATCACCCACAACAGCTCAATAGAGTTGAGATCCGGGGACTGTGATGGCCACTTCATTATAGACAGAATACCAGCTGACTGCTTCTTCCCTGAATAGTTCTTGTATAGTTGGAGCTGTGTTTTGGGTCATTTTCCTGTTGTAGGAGGAAATTGACTCCAGTCATGCACCATCCATCCACATTGTATGGCATAGCATTGCAAAGTGGAGTGATAGCCTTCCTTCTCATACTTGACACGCTAATGTCTTTGTTCTCTTGCTCAGTTTGCACTGGGGCCTCCCACTTCTCTTTCTATTCCGGTTAGTGCCAGTTTGTGCTGTTCTGTGAAGGGAGCAGTACACAGTGTTGTATGTTTATTAATGCTCCAGATACTCAACTTGTCTAAGGTTTTATTGCTTCTTTACAGTTTTCAATTGTGCTAACACAATTGCCAAAGGGTTTTCAAACTTTTCAATTAGACTTTTAAAATAATAAAGCTGGATTGGCAAAGACAATGTACAATTGGAATATAGGATTTATGGTTGCTGACAATGGGCCTCTGTACGCTTATGTAGATATTCCATAAAACATCTGCCTTTTCCATCTACAATAGTCATTTACAACATTAACAATATCTACATAGTATTTCTGATTAATTTGATCTTATATTAATCGTCAAAAAAAGCACATTTTGAAGTGACCCAAAACTTTTGAATGCTAGTGCATGTCATGCTACTACAAAACCTACATGTTCAACAGTCTGCTTTTATCCGTTTTTACTGGCCCATTGTGTGGTCAGGAAATCAAAGAAGTCTGACTTCAATGAAAACCCTCTCACTCCATTTTGATCTTCAGAAGCTGCAGTCATCATGCTTCAAAGCAATCACAGATGCCACATACAGCACTGCATTAGCATGGAATGGAGAGATATAAGGGTGATATATATGTATCTATCTGACTGGATGGAGACCTACACTACCATTCAAATGTTTGGGGCCAGCTAGAAATGTCCTTGTTTTCAGAGAAGAAAAAAAAAGTGTTTATTAAAATTACAACAAACTGATCAGAAATACAATCTAGACATTGTTTATATTGTGGCTGTAAATGGCAGATTTTTTATAAAATATCTTCATAGGCATACAGGAGCCCGTTATCATCAGTTCTGGGTTCCAATGGCATGTTATGTTTGCTAATACAAGGTAATCTTTTGAAAAAGCTAGTTGGTCTTTAGAAAACTCTTTTGCAAATATGTTAGGATTGTTCAAAACTGTTTCAGAAGAAAACAAAGAACTTTCATCTGGAACTCGTCTGTCTATACTCGTTCTGCGAAATTAAGGCTATTATAAATTGCTAAGAAATTAAAGAGGGACGCCCCAGTGCACAACTGTGCAAGGGGACAAATAAATTGAGGATTCTAGTTTGAGGAATGGACAGCTCACAGGTCCTCAACTAGCAGCTTAATTAGTACCCACAAAACAGCATTTTCAATGTAAACAGTAAAGAGGCAATTCTGGGATGCTGGCAATGGAGAGTTGCAAAGAAAAATACGTATCTCAGACTGGACAATAAAAACAAAAATAAGATGGGCAAAAGAACATAGACACTGGACAGAGGTAGAAAAAGTGTTATGGACAGCTGAAGAAAAGTTTGGGATGTTCGGATCACAATTTCCTCTTACATCAGGACAATAACACACAGCACAGCTCCAAACTATGCGAGAACTATGTAGGGAAGAAGCAGTCAGCTGGTATAAAATGGAGTGACCAGCAATCCAAACCATCTTGTGGTTGGTGCATCAGGAAGCATTGGTGAAATATTTTTTGATCCCCTCAACAAATTGACAACAAGTTTAAGGGACACAATTATTATTTCAGTTAAAAAACCTTTTTTTCTAACCTTGTCAATGACAATATTTTCTATTCAAACAAATGTATGTTTGCATGGAAAAGGACATTTGCCACTGAACTTTAAAATCTTCAACGGTAGTGCATATAAATCATATAAATCAGTAGACGTATATATCAATAAATGGGTCAAGAGATACAAATCCTGCATTTTATTAAGCTTAACTTAGTGTCATAGTTTTGGCAACAAACCTCTTCACACCAGCTGAAAGGGGGACGGTGTACATTATGAAGCTTCAGGACATGCATCGCTTGACTAGAAAACCATTTCAAACAATGTACATTCCGAGGAATTTATATACAGTAAGGTTGACTCTGCTGATATACCTTAATAGACCAATAGAATAGTCTCAAAATATGAATATATCTCAATGTTATTTGAAACAGATGATTCGTTATTGGGGACTAACTGTGCTATAATTAAGCTTTAATCGAGGGTGCACCAGGTGAACAGCTTTCCTTCAGCCCACACTGACAGTATGCCAATTTATGGTAACCTCTAATTCATTACAACTTCCAGGAAGCTTTTACTCATTAAAATCTAATTGTAACATTTTTGTAATCCTAACAAGATCTTTTCTTTGACCGATTTATTTTTTTGTTGTGAAAACGAAATGTTCTAATCTAAAAACACTTGATTATAAAGATCCAAACATCACAAGGTAGTCACATTGAAGCAGTAGAAACCCTGTTTTTATATGGTCTTTTAATGAGGAACAATTTGACCTATTCAAATAAGTGCAAGCTCATTGTAGATCTCCAGCAAATCTACAACCAACACCATGCTTATCGATCTATCATCTCGCCCACTGAGTTCTAGACAGGTACCATGTTGTGGTTTAAGCAGTATTAGATGGATAACTGATTAATTACCCATTTAGACTTTCCCCAGCAGAATGGCCTCGAGCGGCTGTTCACAGTAATTGAACTTGCAAAGTTGATAGCACTGCTGTCAGTCTCGTTAACATAACAATGTAGTTGACAACATTAAAACCAAATTAAACTGAACTGTTTGTGTAAAGACCATCCAAAAATGTTTATGGGATTAAATTCTTCTGGGCTACAGCGGTGTAGCACCATTATCTAACCATTATTGTGGAATACACATTTCTGGAAACCATGTTTCTAAGTGCCTTTGGTATAGGACTGTTGCTTACTGATTCCTTCTTGGTAAAAGAAAAATGTGGCGTTGTAATACTTCCCATCTACCTATCTATTTCATTACATTTAGTTCAGCTGGCAATTTATCATAACTAGCAAATGGACCATTTCTGATTACAAATCACGTTACAATAGCTTGTCTAACTATCCTGACATGTCTTGAGATAATTATGGTTCTTTAAATAATCATGGCTCTTTTTCTGTCACCAAAAGAACAATTTTATTGGAGTTTTGAAATAGATGTTTGTCAGAGAACTGTTATTTGAATGCTATTTCCACATATTCTTACTCAATCAACACCTCTCCAAAAGTTCAGTAAAAGGAAAATGTTGAAACACAATTCTAATACATCTCTGAACTAAAAATAATTTGCATGAAGGAAAGCTTAACACATTGCCTGTCACAAAGCCATCCAAGCAGGCAAAGTATGTTCCCGCTGATGCTGTTACCATCCTAACCCCCTTTGAGGTGGCCACAGATTGAGCGTGAGGATCTGACATTGTCACAGCCAGCTACATACTTTCATGCATCGGAGGACTGACTAAACATGTCACCACAAATCCACACTGGGCACGGTCTCTACCAAAGTACCTAGCACATCTCCTAGCATCCTCAGTGACTGTACAGCTGTTTTCAGCGAATGAGTCTCTTCAGAGCAGATCCCTGCTCAACGTCTGACAAGCTTTTTCAAACGTATGTCTTCTGTCGTTAATGAAGCCTTGGCTGTGCCATAAAGCAGTCTGTGCCCGGGAGTCCCAGAAGGGCCATGAACATCAGCCAGCATTACTATACTAACTGGGTTGGGGAGTTATAGCCAGCGTGGCTCTCCTTGTCTCATCCCCATCCGGCAACTTCCGTGGCGGGTAGGGCGCCTGCAAGCTGTCTGAGGTTGAAAGGAGGGCAAGCCCTCTTCACAGCGCATTGGATTTCACCTGATTTCCCGGTTGAATGGGCAGAGTGGGAAAAAAAGCAACACAGCTTGGGATGGCAAATAAACGGTGTCTCATAATGATTCTTAAAGGTCTATGTCACTGGGAAAATGGGTGATAGCATTACAGCCGTCAGCTCGGAGTTATCAGTCTTTTTTACCCTACCGTTTTTTTAACATCACTCCCACTTCCAAAATCATCATATCAGAATGACCTTTAATAGGTATTTGTAAAGGAAAATACCCAAAATATGTGCAAAGTTAACATCCAAATGATATAGACTGGGTGGTAAGCATATCAAATAATACAAATGAGAAGTGGGTAAATAACAGACATGGATATACAATAATTTCATGACCTTTATTAACCATTAGTTGTTTAAAATGGATCCAGAATTTTCTTTAAGAAGCAAATGATTACTGTAATAGTGGATAAAATCTGTGACACACACACAAGAGTTTGGTCGAGGAATGGCCTTAAACATAAGTATAATTATCACCACAATGTCTCTTCCTAATTAGAAAGGGTTGGAGAGGAACTGTTCTAGAATGCCAACGGTATGATGACATAGTCCCTATGAAGGAACGTCACACCATATGTCCTTGTAAATAATGTCCCTTGTGGGAACACAAAGTGGATATGGAGTGAATTAATTTCAAGTCAGTGAATATGTAATCAGGTCAGACTAAGTTGTTAGAAATTGACATAGTTGGTCATAGGGTAAAATCCCTATGGGACAAATTCAATGGATAGAGAGGATAACAGAAAAAGGAATAACACCCCAAAAGCTACAATTGCTGCACTTCTTTCACACTGTTTCCAACTCTAGAGACAGTGTAGACCTTCAGGAGTTTCAAAACATTTAGGAACAAACATTTTTCAGAGAACGAGGCTTGTGAAGAATTACTGTCCTACGTTTGTTTTTGCAGAAAATGCTCTGTGGATCAAACTCTACTAATGAATCACACCCAATAATGTTCTGTTGAATGTGGAACATTACAAACACTGCAGCTCTGCCTGAAATTCTATAACATATTGAATTATGAATGAGAGGCAATTACAAAAACACTGTACATGTTTTAATAGAGCGTTCTTTCAAACTATGTTATGTTTCTATGTTAAAGCCACAAATGTTATACATTCTTCTTGTTGTTCATAACACAGCACACAGCACAACAAACTGGTTTCTTTGGCAGTTTAAGTCAGTACTCCATTTCTGTTGCTAGCCCTAAGGAACACAGCACATCGTGTATTTAAAGGTCAGTTTGACAGCTTTGAAAAATAAACCCACTTACAGGGTTGCCTGGCGCTTGACAGGTTCAGTCCAAGAATGGTCTTCAAAAGCTTATTGAAAGATTAATTTAGACATTTTCTCAATCATTATTTTTGTGCATATAGTGCCTGAACAAATTGAAATGTGTGGTAATAAATTAGGTAAAACGTGAGCAAAAATAAAATCTGTTTTTGTATTTTTCTTCATGACATTGGTAAAAAAAGAACCAAGAGTGTAGTTCACTGGCCACGTCATATAGACAAAGTAAAATGCCAACAATACCAGCCATTACAGTTCTTCAGAAAGATGAGCTCTGCTTCTATCCACCAGTTCCTCACACACTTTGTTCTATAATAAGTGTTGCTCCACTGCTCACCTCTCCTGCATGTCTGCATCAGTGTAGCGTCTGTCATGGTTGACAAAGAGCTAAGAATGATTGTACACGCAAACAGCTGAAGCTGCCACGAATGACACGAGCAGAAGCAGCCAAGCAGCCAAGCATGAATCCAACAAGCAGGTAGACAATCACAACTAAGCACTTTTGTACTCTGCTAGAGGGGCTTTGCAGAGGTTCCTAAAATGTTCATTTATAACTGTGTGCAGCAACTCTTCATAATTCACTGGGTTTGGATGTAGGAATGGAAAAATCACAATTTATTTGCCACATCATTTAAATAAGATTTGATTATATGTGATATTTTCTACATACAAAGGGCTTCAATGTAACTTTCTATTGGCAGGAATCTCCATCATATAAAATGAAAGAGGTGCACCTGTCATTGTTCCTTTTTCTTCTAATCCATTCAAAGCTTTTTAACTGTTGTCACAAATGCCACCTGAAAAAACGTTGTTTCCCCTGAGGCTTCATGTGAACTAGGAGTTAAACTCTCACTGAAATACGATCTACCAACCTTGACAGACCTGATCTCATTCCCAAACATTTCCACCCAAATGCACAGTAAGTCTATTGGAAGAATGAGTCAGATTTGGTCTTCATTAGCCAATAAGAATTTGGTGAGAGATTTGCAACTGAATATAAGGCTTAGTTCAAGGACGCGGGAAACGTTTTGAGCATGCTGATATCGCAGATATCGAACCCACCGAAGACACTTGCCTGCATCACCAAATGACCTGGGTTCATCTACCACGAGTATGCACGACATATGCCCGTGGGCGGAAACAACCAACAAAGGGATTACCGGCATCTTGTCACTTTCCACGGCAATGGCATAGTCTAGCGAGGTCTCAGATTTCTTACATTTGAATTTGAAGATACACAGGTTTGATAGCAAATGCTAAAGCTCTAAATAATCATAGGTTATCATAAACTATTGGCTAATAATTATTTTGAGTTTTCCATGGTTGACGTTCTAGGAGTATCTGATGTTCTAAGCTCTTAGAATAGCATGGAACAGGAAAATCCAGCCTTGTTGTCACGTTCTTGTCCCTGCCAACACACCTGACTCTGGAAAGCAACTACTAATGGTCTTCCGCGACAATACAATTACTGTCTGCTGTGTCAGCCTTAGGACTGGGAGAAAGTGGGACATCAATCAGGCCCCAGAGGAGCGGATTTGTTCTTCCCTGGCAATTACATTTAATTCATTAAGCAGATGCTTTTAATACTGGCCCTATGTTGGACTTGAACCAACAACCCTGGCTTAGCACTACCTGCAGTAAACTTCAGCCAATTTTTATAATATAAATGGCCAAACAATAGGCACACTTTAAAAGAGAATAGGCACAAGATTTTAAAGGAAATATAAAAAAATATTCACAAATGCGGTTGTGAAGCATCTGTTCAAGAACTTGAGGATGTGCTGTAATGTAAATGTGTTGCAAATTTTTCTCAGTTAGAAACAAATCAGAAAACATGGAGATGGAGAAGAACAGTCAAGTGGCATCTACACGTCTAGGGTGCTCTAGTGACCAAGGCCTGTGGTTCTGCTGTTTGACATGTATCATTGCCGCATGGGTTCAAATCCAGGCCACTGCTATTTTTGCAAAAAGTTGTATAAGAGATTTACAGTCATAAACCCAGTTTGCATGTTAATGCAATCATTTTGGAAGTACACAACATGTATTAATTGTAATTTCACGCTGATCTGTTGCTTTTTGCCCAGAAGATGTGGAGAACAAGCTAATTAGCGAGCGGCCTCCTGCAACTCTACTGCTGCTCACAAGCTAACGTTATTACATTCCAGTAGCATCCAATTAATGACAACTATCCACTAACAAACACAAAATATCAAATTAAGCTTAAATTAAAACATTCCATATTACCTACAAGGTTGGATGGTTTGTTAAAGATACGTTCATTGATTTTAGCCTGCTGTTTGCTGAAGGCTACCCCAAAAAGTTAATTCATGTATTTGCAGTTATGCCTCATGGCATCAAAGCCACTTGATTTGAAACTTTCTAAATCCTTGCTGAGGCATGATCGAGATTCTATTAATAAATTATGCACATGTAATCAACAGATTAGACATCTCAGACATCTGAATTTTTAAGTCAGCACTAAAATGTAACCTACTGTATGTAAACCTATCAATATGAATAAACACATTTTTATTTTACTAGGCCAGTTGATGCATAAAAATACATCTGGTCAACATGATTAGCTGACTATCACCTTTTTTAGTGAAATGGCCTGATTTGTTTGAACAAGCTTCCCAGGCAGATGGGGCGACCATGTAGAGGTTGAGTTATGAGCCAGAGAAGATATTCCAAGCTTCTGGAGGACCTGGCTGTGGTCGAGGACCAAGTTTACAAGCACATGAGAAAAACAGGTGGCTCCAGATGTTGAATGGAACACATTGTAACCCATCCGCAAACTGCCTCCATTCAGGTAAATCAAGTCATCATAAAATGTAGTTTGTCCATACTCTTTTTTATAGGGAATTGTTCATTTCAGTATCTTTGTCTTTCTTTTCTCTCTCACTCTGTTTTAGAGACGAGCGTGACACTGAATGATTCTGGAGTTAAGATTCCACAGATGTTCGGAGGGCCTTGCCATGCCCCGTTCAGGTTCTTGGCTCCCATCAGTACCTTTCGGCTGCCCGTTGACCCCACCAGACCTGGTGAGACAAGGGGGCTAGAGGGGGCTTAGCTTCCATTTAAGTTTTAAATACCCTATCGAAAAATAGGCAAAAAAAAGATTTGCCCCCTCTCAATTTTTAACAGCCCCCTCAGTCACTTCGCCCTAGCACCGGACCTGGACCCCACCCATGCAAAACATTTTAAATGGCAACGACTCATACATTCCATATTGCTTTGTTCCCCTGCAACTATAATTCTTAGAGGTGTTTTTTTCCAGTATTTGGATGCTGTTGTCATTCATGTCATTCATAATCACTCAGTAAATAGGCCCAATGATTACCTTTTGGCCTTACAGGTTATTTGTTTCACATTTATCATAAAATGTGTTACTATATCTCATATATTTATTTCAATCACCATTTATTTAATCTTCAATTATTTATCCAGTTTAATAACGACAATGTTTCTCCGAGTTGTTAGGTAATATTCACTTTAATATAAACAGTAGCTGATTCAACATAACGAATGCAAGAGAAATGCAGCCTAATCAGAACATCACTTCTTTATGTTATTATTATGCTACCACAATCAATTGAGTGGGTCAGGTAATTTCAGATTCATTAATTTGAATAATAACCTGTTGGAGACAATAGTGGCGGTAATGAGTTTAATTCTGGTGAAGTGGAGTTTCAAACAGGGAATTCATCTAGAGAGGGGGAAAAAACTGTTCACCTGCCAATGCCTGACAATGCATGCGTTCACCTTGGTTTTCCAATATTAAAAAGGCTCCATTTTCGGGCCACAATACTACACCATAATTACATTGTTGAGGTTAATCTGCTCTGATGCCCATAGGATCAATACCTGGCATCTTGAAACATAGTACGGTTTTATGTTTGTGCTGGAGACATAGTGGGGAATTGATATGCTGCTGCCTGCGTGGTTCTATTTATGTGGTTCTTGTGTCTCTACATGTTTACCGTTCAAGGATGTCTTTATTAACAAAGTGCTTTTAGATGTAAAACAACTTTCTGAAAATACCTGATCAGTTTAACCAACCTTAACACCTCTATAATGTGTTACTGTGAGTAACTTTCATTTAGAAGACAGTCTTATACAGTTTAAACATGCCCCAACCATTATCCCTTTCATAATCACTGATAGAGAGAAATAGCTGATACTACAATATTCTGGGGTAAGACAGAATAGATCCGGCCCAATAGACCAATCAAGGAAAAATGTCTCACTTTCCGTGGGTTTACCTGCCCTTGGGCTGTTCATCCAATTAATGGGCGGGTGGGCATTGATTCCGTTCATGTCGATCATGTCAATCTCAACATTGAAATGTTTGGCAAACTCCTTGATCTCCACCTCTGTATTTGGCTCAGTCATAAAGGGCAATGTAATTTTGGTTCTGTACTCCAGTACTTTGGAAATAAAATCATACAATGAGGCTGTGGTTAAAGTACAAATTTCACCAACTGAACTAAAATGACTTTACTGCGAGGTGTTAAATACCAGCTGACTTCAGAAACAGGACAAGCAAACAAATGCCCAAAACATCCCCCTAGAATTTTGGAAGGAATTGTTGACAGTTGGGACAAATATTTGCATGTACTAGAGTGAGAATAAGACAAAAGTATAAAAAAGGTGCAGTGCAGTGCAGCATTCTGTTCAGGTTTGGTTTTGAATGTAGCCCCGCTGCGTTTGGTTTTTGTTTGGGTTCTTACCTGCACCATGTACCTGTCCTTGTGGTTTTGTTGGTCCTCGTTAGCTCCTTAAATAGTTTGCCCTCTTCTGTTAGCCCTTCGTCAGTCATTGTGTTTCCTACTTGGTTTATGTCCGTCCCTGCCACAAGCCTGTTTTTCTACAGTTTTCTTGTTTTGATTTTACCGCCTCTGTTCCTCCATTAATTCCTTTATTTTCCTTTCAAGCCTGCCTTTGGGTCCTGCTTAAACTCAAAACATGACATGCAGACCTGACCAGTATCTAAGTCACTGCAGCTGAGGAGCATCCCCATGGCATAATGCTCCCACCATCATGCTCTACTGTAGGGATTGTCATGGCCAGATGATGGGAGATGCCTTGTTTTACCAGACATACAGTAGCTCTTGGAATTCAGGCCGAATTGTCTGGCTCAACAAACCAGAAAATATTTTTCTTTCAGGTGGAATGTCACATGTCTTCTGCTTAGAAATGACTTCCGTCTAGTCTCTTCCATAAAGAACAGATTGTTGAAGGATGCAGAGATGGTTGAACTTCTGACAGGTTCTCACATCGCAAAGAACGTCTGAAGCTCTTTAAGAATGACCATTTAGTTCCTACCTCCCTGAACAAGACCCTTCTGGCCCAATTAATTAGTTCTGCTGGATGATCAGCAATAGGAACAGTATTTGTTGTTCCAAACCTCTTACATTTGAGTTTTTGATTTTCAATAAATTGGCGATAGATAAAAACATTTTTTTATCTTCATCGTGGGGTATTGTTTGATAATTGATGGCAAACATTACAAGAAAGTGAAGTAATACTTAAGATACAGTATGCTGGCTGAAATAATATCAACTTAAATACAGTGTGTTTGAGCTCAATTTGCAATTCATATTGAGAGGTTGACTGTTGTAGGGGGTAAATCTGAAATTATTTAAACGCATAGGCTAAAAATAAATCACAAAAATAATCTTTGGTAATTTATATTTTTGGTTAGTTAGTGGATGGTTACTTACCATGAACTGGATGTTACTGGAACATAATTTAACAGTAACTTAAAGCGGTAGGGGAGTTGGCTTGCTAGGTCATTCGCTTATTCCAAAAGGTTTTCTTTGAGAAAAGCCTTAGAATGTGGTAAAATTACAGTGATTTCATGTTGTGCTCACTTTCAAAGTGATTGGATTGACGTCGCTTTGCGATTTTAACAAAAATGCACTCTCTCAAACTGTCAGTGTCTCCAATCCACCAGTGTTGAAAATGCTGATCTATTAAAACTTGATCTGATTGTTTTGAAATTGGTCCCGCCTTCTGGGGCTCATTCTGACTGACTTTCTCTCTCCCCTTGTTTGCAAATCACTGTCGACACATCTGCAAATCTTTTTGTCACGGTAGTACGTTAAATCACTGCCAAATATTTTGACATTTGAAAATGACATAACTCATCATCTATATGCCTGACGCTGTTTTCACAAAATTTGTATATGTCCATGTTTGTATATGTTTGTATATGTCCAAATTTGTATATGTCCATCAGTTGCACACTTGCAAATTCGCAAAAAAAATCATAAATATAAACATAGGGAGTTGTGTGTTCTAGGGTAGTCCAGTGTTCTGAGCTACAAGGCCTGGTGCATTGTGATTAGTTAGGTTTCTGGGAGAGATTATTACATGATGACTGTACTAATCAATGTACTAATCACATATGAATGACACATTACATTTAGTTGTAGTTACTGTCCATCCTTAGCTTTTATACAGTGGCTGTATAAAGTTTTTTCGGTTGGATTCAGCAGTATGAAGTGTTTTTCTTTATACAGTAAATGCAAACCAATCGAGTCCACAAAATGTATCCTCAAAATGTCCTAATCTGAATCCTACGTGATTAAATACATAGTGTCTTTAGAGTGCTAGAACACTGTGCTCTCAAGAACTTTTACATTTTATGATATTACTACATTTTGATATCAGAGGATTTGCATTGGACAATTTGCATAATTTCATAGAGGTTTTTGACAGAACTGCCTTTTAGCTTTCAGGCTTATTAAATCTGTGATACTCTGACACATACACTCAAAAAAACTGCCTTGAATATCTGACATTGCCAGTCTTCCTCTCTCAGCTTGGATTCAGCTGACTTGTCAAACTTGACAAAACACACTCCAAGCAATGAGAAAACATTCCCCATGGACCCGGCAAAATCATACGAACGAAGCAAAAACATCATTACCCAGGGAAATAGAAGATCGTGGAACCTATTTCTGTGTGTTTGGGTGTGTGTGTCTGTCTTTGTGTGTCCAGAAAGATTTGATTAGAACTACTATACTGTATGTTATTTCCTTGTGTGTGGTGTGTTGCTATATGTGTGGGACAGCTAAACACCCCAATGCTGAGTAAGCTCACGATCCTTCTGCAGTTGATTATCTGCCAATTGTGTATTGAATTAGGATTAATTATGACTGCTTGAAGTGAGATGAATCTGAAGAAATTTGAGTAAAATGTACAATGCTTGTTTGTTAAAAACGACTCAAAACCCAACCAAACCAATGTCCCAGGATGCTCTACACCATGATTAAAATATATTTTTTTTAAATCTGCATTCCTGCTTGTACAGTGATTATTTGATTAATCATATGCTAAGCAAATAAAAACATTTTGAAATAAATCCGTTCAGTTAATTTTTGCAAACTGCTCTTCCAGTTTATATAATATAGGTAGTCTGTCATCAATCTTCCCTACACCGGCAGTCATTCTTAATGCAGGTTGCAGGTGATTAAGCGGTTCTATGTCTCCAGATATGGTTAGCTGGTTTTGGTTCTGTGCGTGGACTATGAATGATGATTAACTTCATGTCTGTGCCGGCATCAATACCACTCATGTGTAATTGAGTTAGCTGGCATTTATCTGAATCAGTTGGGGCAGTCACGCAGAACGGGAGGTTTGGATAACGGAAACGAAAGTGTATCATTTCAAAATCAGTTTTATTACATTTCAAATTTCTTACAGTGCACTCCCAACAGCCTACGCCTCATAGCTGAACTTACCACAAACACACTATTAACCATAGAGTATGGCTCGGTGACACAGATGCAACTGTCCAGATGAATTAAGATTAAGAGAACACAATTTTAGATTTTACCAGGAGCGTTGCACCTCCGACATCACCTGAGCATGATCGTGATGAGATCTGCTGATGGTGTCCAGGGGGATCTCCTCCCAGACCTGGATCAGGGCATCAGTGAGTGCTTTGAAAGTCTGTGGTGCTACTTGGCGGCATTGGATGCACTGATACATAACGTCCCAGAGGTTCTCAATTGGATTCAGGTCTGGGGAACATGAGGGCCAGTCAATGGCATCAGTGCCTCCGTCATCCAGGAACTGCCTACACACTCTGGCCACATGAGGCCGGGCATTTTCCTGCACCAGGAGGAACCCAGGGCCCACTGCATCAGCGTAAGAATAATGATGGGTCTGAGGATTTCATCTTGGTACCTAACAGCAGTCAGGGTACTGTTGGCTAGCACGTGGAGAGCTGTGCGACCTTCCAAGGATATGCCTCTCCAGACCATCACTGACCCACAGCTAAAGCGGTCATGCTGGTTGATGTTGCAGGCAGCATAACGTTCACCATGGTGTCTCTAGACTCTTTCATGTTTGTCACATGCTCAGTGTGAACCTTCTGTCATCTGTGAAAAGAATGGAGCGCCAATAGCGGACCTGCCAATTCTGCTGTTCTCTGACAAATGCCAATCGAGCTGCATGGTGCTGAGCTTCAGGCTCCGGTTCCACTAGAGGACGTCGGACCCTCATACCACCCTCATGGAGTCTGTTACTGATAGTATTTTCAGAAACATGCATGCCAGAGTAGCCCACTAGAGGTCATTTTGTGGGCTCTGGCAGTGCTCCCCCAGTTCCTCCTCGCACAAAGGAGCAGATACCGGTCCTGCTGCTGGGTTGATGCCCTTCTAAGGCCCTGTCAATTTCTCTTTGTGTAACAACCCAACTCCTGGTATCTCCTCCTTGTTCTTGAGACTGTTCTGAGAGACACAGTGAACCTTCTTGTAACAGCACGTATGGAGGTGTCATCTTGGAGGAGATGGACTACTTTTGCAACCTGGTTGGGCTGCCGGTATTGCCTCATGCTGCCAGTAGTGGCAAGAATACTAGCAAGATGCAAAACTTGAGAAGAATCAGTCAGGAAGAATATGGAGAGAGCTGTGGCCACCACCTGCAAAACCTTTCCTTTTTGGGGGTTGTCTTGATGTTGCCTCCAGTGTACCAGTTGTCACTTTCATTTGTACCAAACCAGGTGACATTGATTCAAAATCGCTTATGCTTCCTAACTGGACTGATGGACATCATTGAAGTTTAGTTGACTTGGTGTTGTATTGTGATGATTACATGTTGCTTCAATTTTCTTGAGCAGTGTTTTTGGCACAGAAACCCAAAGATTTGTTTCTACATACCTGTACTTATAGAGAGATAGCAAACAAACAACCTCATTTTGGATCGCAAGGTTTGGGGCAGCTCTTACTGAAACTTGTCTTCAGTAAATGATGATGACAGTTTGAAGAGGAAAAGCATCCTGTCTCTGCTTCAGGGCCTATGTGTGTTGCATCGCAGAACACCAAAGGCTTCTGTGATACAAACACTAACCTCAGGGTGCTCGGCCCACAGCCGTATAGAGCGGCCATAAATATACTGATTAACATGATAACGCAGGCTGCATGGCAGAACCTGCAGCTGTGGCCAGTTTCAGGATATCCCCAACGGTACCTTATTTTCCGTATAGCGCTCCACTTTTGACCGGGGCCTAATCGGCACAATGCGGTGACAAGAGGCCGTTGGGGAAGTAGTCTCCGAGACCCGCCGCCACGTCCTCCTGTCACTCAGCGTCACATGAAATGGCTGAAGCACTGCCTGGCTCAGGGAGAGATGGTGTGGGGATATTTCATAACAGCTAGACTGCCTGGAGCCTGACGGTTTGGGCTGCCAGGTGCTGATGTTCATACAGCATGGTGCAGGGGCACTACGTCATTGGATAAACACTCTGCCTGTGTGTAGGTGTGTGTGTGTGTGTGTTGTTTGCAGAGTCGGCATTTGCAGGCAATGTAAAATGCCCCAAAGCAGTTGCAGGTGGAGATATTTCACCTGCAAGTGTATACTACATATATGGGAGAGGTGCAGTAAAGAGTGAGATTCTGAGGAGAAATCAATGGCATGAACGTGTCTGCGTAAACAGTTACCTCTTTTATGAAAACTGAAATAGTCTCATTTGCACTTCGCAATAGACTACGACGACATTTCCATTTCATAGTAAGGTACAAAGGAGAAACAAATTAGGCAGAGTGATGGAGATACTGAAATTAGTAAATAGTTTGGGCCATATTACACTCTCCATTCATCAGTGCCACCCAACACAACACACCCTGAGGGACTTTCAAACATGAAAACTCTGGATGCCAAACATGCTGCTTGCCCTAATCAAGCAGTGTCTTGAGTTGAGAGGGTTATTTTTGTTGTAGCGCCCAATCCACAAGGGCAAAGATTCAATTAAGGGAAAATAGAGATTCAATCAAATCAAATGTTTGCCCTCATTTGTATGCCATGAGAAATGCCAGATATCAATACTGAACCATTAGTTTTGCCCTGAAATCCTTAATATATAAAAGTGGAGGTTAATGGGGTCATCTTTATCATCTCATTGATATACAGAACCACCAGAGAGCTTGACTTTAAGACGTGAAAGGTTATGCCCTTTAAAATGTTTACCTCTTTTTAATGTCTACATTTGTCCTTGGAACAGTAGCTTTTGTTTAAGTGGGTAGTCCCATCGAGGTCAGAATACATTTTCCCCAAGGGAGAATAACATGGACCCTTTTAAGAGTGGCATATGAAGATACAAAAATGTGTAGACACCCAGGAGTATTGTTCTATTATCATCACCTCCAATTAGCTTAACTCTCCCATTCCACTTCTAACTATGTCAAAGACGGTCCGATTTTTTTTCTTGCAAACACACTGATGCATATTAATAGGGGTGTGACGATACAATTGGTTCATGAGACGAGACGATACACGATGTTGGGTTCACAAGAATGAGATGAGACGATATATTATTTTTTTCACTCTTTTTAAGAAATCTTCAAAAACAAAATATGTGAGTGGAAAAATTGTATTTTATTAGACTTAAAGTCACAAAATGCAAATCAATGCAGGTGCATTTTGAAATGTTTTAACTAATCATCTTGTAATGCATTTCAATTGTCTGTACAACCTTGGCCTTGGACTCTTTGTAGAGGTTTCGGACCCCCGTGCATGTAAAATGCACACATTACACAATGTTACACGTTAACTCCAATGTGTGGAGGAGTCACAGAAATCCCAGGTATACCACCACCAAAAATAGCCTCATATCAACTGCAATGAAACCGCTGAGGTCTGTCGTTAATGCTGTGGCTCTAGCACTGGACTGTGGAAGTTGAGATGCAAAGGCATTTGTCAGCGTTATCTGGCATTTCAGTGTTTTCTTCACAGGTGCGGTTGATTTTAGTTGGGAGCTATGATGGCTCCGTTGGGGTCTTGGCATTCTGCTTGTGTTAGCCACAGTGTACAGCACTATTTTCTTACAATGCTTTCATATTATTTGTATTTTTTCTGTCATTCTTTTGCCATTTATTCTTGCCATCGGGTACCCATAATGCTGCCTCATAAACGTTTTAAAATTAACTCGTCAAACCCCTACAAATTAATGCTCAATGGCTCATTGCTAGTCTAAGTCGAATCCTTTTGTCCCAATAAGCTGACCACTTATTTAGGTTTGTTCCTCGACTTTGCAGCTAGCTCATTTCTAGCTGGAAAACCCCATGGCAAGAAGTTGGCCAGGACTGTGGTCAGGGATTTCCTTGATTTTGTCACGACATCAGGTACGGACCCAAGCGCGGGCAGGGAAGGGGAGAGAGAGAGGGAACTGTCGGGGACGGACTGCGAGGCGTCCTACGAATCTGTGGCGAAAGTACAGACAAGTAGCAGGCAGAGTAATCGGGGACGGGCAGATGGTCGGTGAACGTGCGGGCGGCAGCAGTACAATCAGGGAGCGGGCAAAGTAGTCGGAGACAGGCGAGGGATCGTAATTCCGGCAGAGAACAGATGTACAGGCAGGGCTCAGGCAGAATAGTCGGGAACGGGCGATTGGTCGGTATACGGGAAGTCTGGTCGAGGAGAGTGCGAGATGTGGTATGCGTGCATAAACCATTGATCCAGCAGGGAAGAAGTGGCAAGGGGGTGCATATATACGGCAGGTGATGAGGAGAGTAAGAACATGTGTGTGAGTGGTGATTGTGAACAGGTGTGGGAACAAGTGTGCGTCTGTAGCTCAGGAGCGCACGCACCCGCCTCTGCGCTTGCATGGAGGCGGAGGCAAGACAGATTTTTTCAAATCAATCAATAAAATGTATTTATAAAGCCCTTTTCATATCAGCAGTTGTCATAAAGTGGTTTTACAAAACACCCAGCCTGAAACCCCAAGAAGCAAGCAACAACAGTGTTGAAGCACATTGGCTAAGATCAGAATTTGGGAAGAAACCTAGAGAGGAACCAGGCTCGGAGGGGTGACCAGTCCTCTTCTGGCTGTGCTGGTGAACATTTCAAGAATACAAGTTGTAACAATTAATTAATGCATGTGGGCTGTGTCCTGAGTCTAAAACCTAATACAGGTCAGAAGCATGACCAGACAGGGACAACCGGGGAGAGGGGGTGGTCAGCAGGGTGGCAGCTGGAAACATCAGATATAGTCTTGATCTGCAACAGAACCAGATGGACAGCAACAAGACTTTCGAGCCTGGTACTCCAGAGGTGTGGGCCAAGACCTTATGTCAAGTATTTACAGCGGAGAAGCAGAACTGACCCTACTCCCCCCGGCACATTAATATAACAGCGTAAAACCTTGGGGCTGAGACAGTGGGAGGTGCTGGATAGGGCCCAACAGGGAGGAAATTAATCCATCCACATTGCCAAACATCAACCAAAGGGACACCAAACAATCGCACCCACCCTGAAATGAAGGCAGAGTATTGCCAGCAAAGCTCACTCCAATTGTATTTTTTATTTTCTTCTTCCTGCAACTCAAATTTAACTGAGGTTGTCAGGTAAATGGACGTGGACTTCACTGCATTGCTTGATATTGCTTCCTGGTTGGATGAGGACTGTGGAACAGAGAACAGTTTGCCGTGGATGCCTAAGAGGAATGCTTACATAGAAATTCTATTCTCTTGAATGAACCTATTTTTGTGATGAGACATTATTCTAAATTCTGTTTCATAAGACAAAATGTGCGAAGGTAAAAAAAGGCTACAATGGTAAAGTTGTAGGTAAGGTAATATTGCTCACGTATATAAAACCCAAAGTTTTTAATATCAATTGTTTCTTGGATATAAGTCTCATACAGTACAGAACAACTTGTGTTAACAATTTAGGCATACACAATATTGGACTAGAGTGTCACGGGCGAGCGGGGGAACCCAAGCGTGGATTGGCAAGGTAGAGAGATCAGAGACGAGCAGGATAGGGAGACTCAGACAAACGGCGGAGGCACTGATCGGTGACCGGCAGAGTAGTCGGGGACAGGCGGTAGGTTTGAGGTAGGAGACATGAAAGGTAGGGAGTACTTTGAGGGAGGGGGCAGTTTCAGGCTCCCCCGTCCTATCATGTCCCCTTGGACGTCATTAACGAAACGCTGAAACACTGCCGGCGCATTAGTAAGGCCAAAAGGCATCACCTGGTACTCGAAGTGACCCATTGGTGTATTGAAACCGGTGAGCCACTCGTCCCCCTCCCTGATCCTCACCAGGTGGTAGGCATTGCAGAGATCGAGATTGGAAAAAACGGTTGCGCCCAGGAGGGAGTCAAAGGCAGTGTTCATCAGAGGGAGGGAGTATTTGTCCTTGACCGTGATGTTGTTGAAACCCCGAGAGTCGATACAAGGACGAAGTGTGCCGTCCTTCTTCCCCACGAAGAAGAAGCCCGCCGCCAGAGGGGAGGAAAAAGGCCGGATTCAACCGGAGTCCAGTGATTGCCGGATGTATTTCTCCATAGCCTCTCTCTCCGGCTTGGAAAGGCTATAAAGGCGGCTTCTGGGGAAGGTGGAGCCGGGCAACAGGTTGATGGCACAGTCGTAGGGCCTTTGCGGCGGCAGTGACTGCGCGCCCTGCTTATTGAACACCTCTCCTATGTCATGGTACACGGCAGGCACACCAGTCAGGTCGGGTGGCTGGGGACTGGTAATCCGGTCATGCCCGCCTTGGGGACCGGCGTCACATAGCAGGCAGGGCTCCACCTAACAACACTTCCCGCTGTCCAATCGACCACGGGGTTACGCTTGACTAACCAGGAGTGCCCCAGGATCAGCGGTATGTGAGGAGAGCTTGTGATCAGGAGGCTGATCGTCTCGGTATGATTGCCAGAGAGCTGGATCTGAACTGGTTTGGTCCGGGATGTTACTCTGGGCAATCGCCTTCCGTCTAGGGACACCGCGTCTATAGCCTCCTTAAGGGGTTCCGCCGCGAGGCCCACCTGGGACGCAAGAACGGCATCTAAAAAACTGTCATCAGTCCCGGAGTCAATCAGGGCCTGAATCTGCAGACGCTGGCCGTGATGGCAGAGGGTTGTGTAAAAATGGTTCAGAGAACCAGGAGGTACGATGTTTGGGCTCGCTGGCTTGGAGTGTTTCTGAGGACAGGTGGCGATGTAATGCCTCGGACGGCCACAGTATAGGCAGCTGTTGATTTCTCTCCGTCGCTGCCGTTCGGTTCTGTCAATCCGGAAACGGCCCAGCCGCACTGCTTTGGGGACCGTGCTTTGGGGTGCGATCGGCTCGGGGGACGGAAGTCCTCTCAGCCCCTTCTCCCTCTTGTGCTCCCGAGCGCGGTTATCCATCCAGATCGTTAGGGCAATGAGACCATCCAGGGTGTCAGGTTCGGGGTACAAGACGAGCTCATCCTTCAAACGGTCGTTGAGGCCATTAGTATATGCTGCTTGAAGGGCCTCACTGTTCCAGCCGCTCTCGGCTGCAAGAGTGCGAAACTCGATAGTATACTCGGCCACGCTGCGTCTCCCCTGGTGCAGAGCAAACATACGAGTGGAGGCATCCTTTCCTTGGACTGGGTAATCAAATAATTTGCGTAGCTCCTCCGTGAACGCACTGTAGGACCGGATTGTCGGATCCTGTCGCTCCCATATGGCCGAGGCCCACTCCAGGGCAAGACCGCGAAGCAAACTGACCAGGTAAGCGATCTTGGAATAGTCTGTGGCGTAGACCAGAGGCTGCTGCACAAAAAACCGGCTGCATTGTAGCAGGAAAGAACGGTATTGTCCCAGGTCTCCGTCCTAACTCTCAGGGGTGGGCACCCATGGTTCACGGTCTAGGGAGGGTGCTGGTGTGGGCATGGTGGGTGGTGCAACGGGAGGTCTCAGCTGGTCCTGAATGGCAGTAATATGCCCATGATGTCAATCAGCGCAGGCTGTTGTCGGTCCAATTCGGTCCTGTGAGAGGCGACCGCCTGGCAAACAGAGTCCAACTCCGCTGGGTCCATGGATGGCCGGATCATACTGTCACGGGCGAGCGGGGGAACCCAAGCGCGGATTGGCAAGGTAGAGGTGGAGTGGCTGGTGGAGAGATCAGAGACGAGCAGGATAGGGTGACTCGGACAAGCGGCGGAGGCACCAATCAGTGACCGGCAGAGTAGTCGGGGACAGGTGGTAGTTCGGTGCAAGGCCGGACGGCAGAAGCACAGGTAGGTAACAAGTAGAGTAACCAGGGACGGGAGGAAGGTCGAAACACAGGCTGACTGCAGAAGTACAGGCGGGGAGCAGGCAGAGTAGTCGGGGACAGGCAACAAGTAGGTAAACGGGAGATCCAAATGAACAGAAGACTCAAAGATTGCTGTAAAGCGCATGTGAAGTACGACCATGATCCGGCGGAGAAGGAATGACATAGGGCTGTGGAAATACTGTTGGTAATGGGGCAATTGGGGACAGGTGCGTAATCGTGGATTGGGAAAAGGTGTGCAATCGTATATTGGGAAGTATACAAAGAGTATGTAGATCATGGTAATAGTGTTTCAGGTGAATAATCCAATTATTAGTCTCCATCTACTAAACAGACAAACAAAATTACAAATAGGATTGACCTAGAGGTCTTCCTGAGAACAAATACACCCAACATGTTTTCACCCAGAAGACAACTGTTAAAATGCCTCATTCTCTCTCTCCAAATGTCACACTTATCAGAAATAGGAAAGGGAGGAGAGGCAAACGTACTCAGGAGTAAAAATAACAGTTGGGTCTAAACTTAAGCATTTTACTTCTTTAAATAGACCAATGAGGAAACCTTATCAATAGCTGTCTTCATCTGTTAAAAGCTGCCAGCTGCCGTGAATTTGCCTGTGCAATGCAAACAAGCGGATAATTACTTTAAAATCTGTTGTATCTGTTGGATGTGAACAACAAAAAGCCAAAGTAGTCTTCTTTGCATAATAATGTACAAAGTATTATTCTTAGTCGTTTTTGATTAAACATGCCCATGTGACGAGCAGTCTTGCTTGAGGCCTTATAATGCGGTAGACAAATTAACTTCCCAGTCTTGAGGTAAGTAGGCTAACACAGTCTCTTCAAAGAAGAACTGGGTGCAAAGCCAGGTTGGTCACGCCTGCTGTATAAACTTTGATCGAGCCATGTCAACCAACAGTAAAATGGGCTCTGTGATTTATCTCATCCGAATGGAGGGAGTTTGATGTTACTCACCACTTTTGATGTCCTCCAACCTAGAAATGTTCCTCCTACATGTAAGACTCCCGACAAAAATCATAATGCTCAGTCAAGTCTTTAGCCCAATTCCCTCCTTCAAATATTTTTTTATTCACTACTCAGATAAAGATAATATACTTCAAAATCTTATACCTTCATATTATTTTACCTTCTGTTTTGCTGCGTACAAATGTGTTCTTTAACAGGATGCTATGGTAGATGTAACGCCGTGGGAGAAGATAATGAACCAAGCGCAAACAGGAGAAGACTGGAATTTATTACACCCACAAGATTCAAACACATACAACATCCATAACAAAGTAAAGGCACTGACTCTTTGAGCTAGCCAACCACCATTTTTCATAGAAATGTATGTAAATATTTTTGAGGTCATAAAAATGTCATGTATGGGAATTGTTTAGACAAGTTGCAGTTGCACGACTGTAATATCAAAGTGATCAATATTTTTTTCTTTAATTTACCAGAAGGCAAGGAAGATAGCTACAACTTTCTAGTAGACACTTCAGAGAAGACTAAGATATGTCACTTACAATTATAATGTAATTCAACAAAAAAAGAAATGTAGCCAATAATAAATAGGGGGTCGTGTTTTTTAGCTGCGTCACTAACCAACTGCTGAAATTTCTAGCTATTTTATGTATGTCATTAATAATCTTCATAAACATTGATAATTTGATCAATTGATTACTCGGCATAAGATGATGTTTTTCAAAATTGCTGTGGGTTGTGCCGATAAGTTTCTAACACAAACTGAGTCAGGTATACCTTTAGTGAACCTTGCCCAAAAATAACCTTATTTTGGTAGATTTTTCATCTGTTGTTACTCTAAACGTACATAATGTAAAGATGTTTTGGGGAGTGTGCCGAGACCACCCAAAACAAAGCTTACCCCCATCCATGATTTTCTAGTGACGTCCCTGAGCAAAAGAACGCTTTATGCGGTCATAAAATCCATGGCACACGATTTCCTATATGGGACGTTATGTTAGGTTACATTACAATGCGCCACCAAAACATATAAAGCATTACGAAAAGCCTAAAACATGACTTATCTCACAAACGCTTTTACAACATATAAAATGTTACGACCGCTATTAAAACGTAAAATAACATACGAACACCTGATAAACGTATGATATTTGAACGCTATGAAAATGTAGAAATAAATCAGAACTTTAACAGAATGTTCAGCATGTGTTTCAAACCGGTGACAGGCAGACCAGAAGGCAGTCCCCTTACCCACTGTACCACACTCACAGCAACACCAAGGTCTCTAGAACATGTCATGAATGAATTATGAAAGAATTGCAATGTTAAAGTTAGGTTAGTGTTAGGCATCACAACACAGCATTGGGGTTAAGGTTAGGCCTAAGGTTTGGGCTACGGTTAGGAAACGAAAAGGTTGGGTTAAGGTTAGGTTTGGGTTAGTGGGTAGCGCACCAGTCTTGCAAGCGGAAGCTCTCCGGTTTGAAACATGGCTTCAAATTTTTTTTTTGTTAACGTAATATGTCTTACAAAATCACCGGTAACAACAGACATCACATGGCAACAATGAAGCACAAGAGAGGGAAGTAGAGGGAAAACACAATCACTAATGTGGGGTCCGGGACATGTTGTGCAATGATTGAGGATGTGACAATTAACCAGTGCGGGATGTGTTTGTGAGTAAATGCAATGAACTGAGTCAGGGAAATGCGGGGAGATGATGACACTGTCCATCACCTCACCGTCACAGTAGTCCAAATTCAGGGTAACTTCAAATATTGTTGAGCAACTATATGATTTGCTTTACCTACAGGCATTCTAAAATTCAACATCAAATAACTTAATGATGAATAGCACGACCGTTTTTATTTAAATTCCACATTGATTACATTTTAGATCTTGCAGAACAAGGACTTAGATCTACAGCATGTGCCATGTCTCTCTCTGATGAAACCCTATAATAATAGTACTGAAATATGACTTATCTCCAGACTATGAAAGTAATGTAACACTACGTGCCACATAGAGGGCAGCACTGTCAGTGGTTAACGCCGGAGTGTTTCAAACATATTGTAGAGCTGAAAAAGAACGTTCCATCTGACGAGATTTCTTCCACATCTGAAGTGAAGACACACAGAGCTTCTTGTTCTAAGTGGGCCACACTCGGCGATAGGTATTGACAGTCAAACTGTACCATTCAGTCCCTCAGGCAAACTCCTCCTTTGCCTCCACTCCTCCATTGCCTCCGCACATCGCTCAATAGAGGTCTGATTATACTGGAGGGGGTCTGTCGGTTTATTGGCTGGTGGCCCCTATTTTTAGAGGGCACACAGAGGGAAAGGTGCTAATTATCTTAATGGGAACTAAAACTCCAAGGAGTGCCTGGTAAATGGGTTCCTTGGTAACATTGTGTTCTCACGTTCACATGGTTTGGGCATGCCTTGCGACCAACGTGAGAAGTGATACTTTAATTTAGACTTCCATGGCTCATATTATTGATAGAAAATGATTGCTGCTGCTAAGGTTTTCCTCTTGAAGCACATTAAAAAAATCATTCTGATGCCTTTTGGACCAACAACCCAACATGAAATGAGACAACAACTCACCATCAATAGCAGTGAAGTCAATGGTTCCATTTGAAACTGGGATGCAAAGTTCAGGAAACTTAATTTAATTTACCTGGTTTTCTAGAAATCCTGTCTGGAGGTTTTCTTCTTGTTCTTGCCATCTTCAAACTGGGATCTTCAAGGCCTGTGGATTTTGGGAAAGTATCAGCATTTAGCAACACTATTAAGAGCTAAGCAGTAAACTGTCTGAAACATCAGTTTCTGTTCATTTTGTACACAGTGCGGTGGCTTTAAGTTAAACGCCTCCCTGGGTTAAACACCCCTCCCCCCTCGTAATCCACCAAATGACAACATAGTTTCTAGTTTAATAGCAAGTTTACTGAGCATATATTACCATTGAATATAATAGGCCTATGAATTGAAACTGATTTTGAATGAATTGCTCAATATTATTTATTTAATGTTTTTCACCTAATATTTTGGCAGGGTTAACAAAACATATTTAAAAATAGTAATCAAAAGTTATTTGAAATTGTAACAATGTAATACTTAGCTTTTGCCTTTTGGATATTGGAATGTGCAATATTAGAGTTAAAAGTGGTACTGTTAACTCACTTAAATACTGTTAACATGATTTTTTTTAAATCATTGAATTTTCTTTCCGGAGCTATAGTTTGGCATTTGATTAAGTTGCAATAAAATAGAATAATTCTGCCCAATATTTTTTTCTACATGTATTTGTCTGACTATAGTCAATATGTTCATATAAAAATCTGACCAAACATTGCTTTTTTGAGTCAGAAAATACAGATTTCTCTTAAGGGGGGCATTTTCCTCCAAGTTACCTTACATCTTCTTTTTACAGAAGAGTGAAGTGACACCTGTGTGTTTTAATATTGACAGGAACAACCGAAATTCATTTTGTCAGAGGTAGACAGGATGTCAATAGTCCTCTTCCTACATTTCCACCCTGTTGCATTCTTAGCCTCTTGTGTTCCTTATCATTACACCTAGCCTGTCACATCGACATATTTGAAGGGCCTAGAGGAAAGTTGGTTCAACTCAATTTCAGAGGGGAACAAGAGGTTTGAGTGTCAGCTCTCTATTTCCATGGCCCCTCCTCTGCTATTTTTGACAGCTTTCTGGTGTATTTTATCTGAAAGTGCTGCACAGGTGTGCTGGGTCAGCAATGCAGAGCTGTTGTCTGGCCTATCAAACTCGATGATGCTGAAGGTGAATAGTGATTAGTGTTGGTGGAGCTGTGAATTGAAATAAAAATAAATGTTTTTTTATTAAAATCCACCACGTTTATCCTCCAGAGAAAACCCTTTGGATTGCTTGAATCTGTCATTTTGATATTATTTTGTTTTATAACTCTATATTGTGAGAATGGATCTTCAAAAGGCTATCCTTGGGGCAAATACTACCACGGTGAGTGAACCTGTCCAGGGTTCTGAAGAGCCTACTTGTGATGTGTCGTGCTGTCCATGGTTCTGAAATGGAAGCCAAAATTGTGCTCAATGACAGGGGTTCAGAATTACCAGCCAAGGGACACAGAGTACTTCATGTTTTCAACTCTACCTGGTAGTCACATCTCAAAAGCATGTATTTGGTGTCCTATGTCTAAATCAGTCCCTGAATGGAGGGGCTAGATAGAAATCCAACAGTTTACCAAGTTCCCAGGTCTGGAGTTTAGAAATAGTGCTATACAATACAACGCTACCTGGGGTGTTCAAATGGCAGGGCCAGCACTGAAATAAAGTGAGAGGATCTGACCTTGGTGCTGAAATGGGAGCTAAACCAATGCAGTGTTCTGTAACTTACCAAGCCTTATAATGCAATTTTGTTTCTCTTAAAATTTTTTGTTTCGTTACTTTTAAATTGTACCCTTATTTCATCTGGTATGTCTACTGAGAACACATTCTGTTTTACAACAACAACCGGAGGGAATAGGTACAGTGGACAGCACAGGTGATGGATGAGCCAATTGAAAGTAGGGATGATTAGGTGGCCATGTTGATAAGAGTGCCAGATTGAAAACTTTGGCCATGGCACCAGGTCAAGACCCCTGCTCTTACAATAAGTATCATGGGACAACCGCTTCACCTCACCTCAAAAGGCAGTATATCGTTGATGTAATAAACGTATTTATTACAGGTTAAGCAAATGATGGGAAATGAGCTCCCCTGAAAGCACACATCACAGACACTCACACACAACATCACAACATGCACAATAACACGCAAGCTCAGGCACACACACCCAAACACTCACACTATGTAACGTCACAATAGACAGAAACTGGCTGTGTCTAAAGTCTGTGTTTTACTGAATGCAAATTTCATGTACAGTTAAGAAAATGTTGTTTACAGTTTTCTTTTATATGCTATTTTACTTATACATTATTCATTTTAAAAATTATAAAATAGCTCCATCTACACTCTCAAATTCAAAGAAAACGATATATTTGAAAATCTATAGTATTTTCATGTTCTTTAATGAATGTTTCCTGTTAATGGATGTTTGTCCTTGGCAGGAAATGTAGAGTGTGTCAGGAGCAAATATGAAAGGAGCGAAGTCCAGGAAACTCAACCTGGGAAATATTTTTTTTTTCAGTGAGACAATGACACCAATTTTATTCAAATACACAATAAAATTCCTTTCCAAGATGTATTAAGTATTCGTTATTGCTATTCCCAGCCCTGACTTGCTTTTTTTGTCACCAAAGGACTAAGACAACATAGGTATCCATATTTTGTCAACCTCCGTGCAGGTGACATCATGAAACGTAACGAACAAGATGGATGACAGTTTTCTTGGGGGTTTATAACCTCAGAAAAATAAAATATTTTAACAACTTTGTTTATAGTAACGACCAAAGGCAAAACTGTAGATCGTAAGTCGATTCCATAGAGATGAAACACATACATTTGCTGACAAGCAACTGAGCTTTATCAAAACATTTTCAAGTAGGGCTTATATAAGTAGCAATCGAAGCTATGTTGCAGTATATTCAATTGAAATTATGCTTAGTGTTGAAAAATACTTTTGGAAAAGGTTTTAAGATATTTGTACTGAGTTGTGCAAATTAACCAGCGTTATTAAAAACCATTTACAATACAACATTTCTTATCTCATCTCATAGTTGGAAATTCTTTTTCATAATTACATTAACATCTCAATCGTTTAGCCATTCAACGTATAGTTCAGTAACCTATCTACTGTAACAGTTTCAGCTCTCACAGCTATTCTTGCAAATAAGATTTGTTTTGTTGGCAAGACAGTTCAGTGAAACCTACAATTCCCTGATCTATAATCTAATTAATTAAAGCCACTTCCAAGGTTTAGGTGATTCAAGTAGCCTATAACACTGCACCTGTTATGTGTAGAGTGGTGGTGGCATTAATGATTTTGGAAACGGTGCTGAGCTTTCGTTTGATAGAAATGGGCTGGGCCACTACAACCTCCCTTTCAGTTCACTTGTGTAAACTTGCCCAGTGTTGTAGCCTATCCAGACTCGGGGAAATAGTAGGCTATACCTGTGGAGAACGCCAGCGGACGTCCGGCTATTGAGAAGAACAAAAAGACGTGCTGAGTGACTTAGGTTTGATACTGAGAATATACTGCCCATATGTCAACGAAGGGCAGAAAGTATCATAAGCGAGTATCGTTCTCCGAAGAAGAGGATGAACAGAACTGGAAGGAGGAAAACGGCGGTGTGGATGCACAATATCTTAAATCCGTCCAAACTGTCTGCGACTCGTCAGGATATTATGCGTTCAATATGTGAGTAGCCTAAAAGCCTACTGTCGGCACCACCACCGTAAACAGATAACAATTTCAAAACTGCAGTACAAGTGTTGTAACTGCAGAGAGCTGTATTATTTAAGGTGCATTATTTGCCACATAGGCTACTGCAGTTACATTACATTTGAACTGCAGTTACAGTACTGTAGTGTTCTGACCGCGACCTTTTTTGTCACGGCAGAACTCATTAGACTGTAATTAGGCACTTTATTCCATAGGCAACTCTATCTTTCAGTGTCTAGAAAAACTCCATTAAGTACAGTTAAAATGGATTGTTTTCAGCATTTGGTACCCTTCCATTTAAAATGTATCACTTTCTTCCAAGATCCAGACTGTTCAGTCTACATTGTTGCACATCTATCACAAGTCATCCAATAGTTTGCATTTCACCTAGTATTGTAGTGCAATGTTAAGGTGTTTGGGCTCAAATCCAAAATGTACGGTTTATCACCTTAAACTGATAATTTGGGTACGGTCTACGTTTGTGATTATATTAGCGCCACCTTGTGTTTTTTCAGTTTGTGATGTGAGAAAAAGTGCTTGAGCCTGTTCCTCTTTTGGTAGGAAGCGCTGCGTAAACTAACAGACAGCCGCATGTTTACAGAAATGTACCTTCTATACGGGCTCTCACCCTCATGAAATATTTTTTACACATACCACTATTCTTTAATATATCCCCCATACGGATCATATCTGAGAAGTTTCAGCAGGCTCTCTTATCCTTGAGCAATAAGAACAACAGAGTTTCCTCAGCCTCCTCAATTCAGTCTCTACTGAGATCAGCACTAGCAATATTCATGTGTCTCTCATTTGCAGGCATCTCTTTGAATTTTATGTGAACAGTCGCCATAATGAATAAATTACCATTAGGTACTAGCTTCCTAATCTATTTTGCAATGGTCATACATCCGCGATTGTTAACTGGACAGGGGTTTCTGCATTTGAATTAATCGACTGGTCTTCAAAGGTTCTCGGTATCTTACCAAATAATTAACATTTGTGTTATCGTGTCATGCATGTGGGGTTGTAAAGGGTGCTAATAGGGGATCGCTTAGCCCAGCTTCCAGATGGAGATGGCACACTATAATGTACCTACTTGTGTCAGAGTAATTGTGTAGCATTTAGCCACCATGCTAGAGTAACCCACATGCAGGTTAAGTACACCCAACTCCTTGGTTTGTGCTAGGAGTACTAGCAGCCAGTAAGGGATCATAAGCAAACGTTTTCGTGAACATTGGGAACTGAATAACATTGGTGATAATTTTGCCCCAAGATTTACTTACTTTTCTTGCTCAAAGGATTATTTGTAGATAGGTTACACAGCTTTTCATTAAATATTGTGTATCTTCCACAAATTTTGTCCGTTATAAAATCTGGTAAAAAAGTCTAATAATAAGGACATGTAAGATAAGATGTAACCTATTTTAAAGTGCATTTCATGCTCTAACATAATTCTAGACATTTTTACATTGTAATTTATAGTACAGCTTTACTGTGGAGATTTCATGGTTGAAGATTTCATGGTTTCAGGTGTTATTTTTAAGTATTTTGAAAAAAGCCGTTTGATAGCCAAAATGAGACAGCTCTTTAAGTTGACCTGCTAAAGAGACTCAGAATGTCTGTCACCTATGGTACAGTAGCTAGACTGTGAAGGAATAGGAACAGGAGACAGGATCTAAAAGGCATCGGAATAGTCAACTATTGTCAAATGTAAAACTGTTGAATTGTACATAGGTACAAAATGCAAACATTTGGGAACATACAAAACCCATCTACAAACCCTCATACCCTAAGGCCTTTCAAAATCATAAAATATATATAAAATAGTGTGTGTATATTTGTGTATGAGTTTAGTTCTGAGCTACCACGCCTGTGTGTGTGGAAGATGTACTCTAAGTTTAGTGTTGTATTTGGAGTTTGATGGTTCTTTTTAGGTGGCTTGCTGATTTCTTGTCAGGAATGATCAGCTCAGAAACAAAAGAAACAGACCAAGACAAATTCAATTAAAATCAGCAAAAACTAAGTAAAGAACACCAGCAGGTACTCCAGCGATATAACTGACATGGGTACTGTGGAATTCCATCTGATAAGTTGCATTTTACATACTTAAATGTTTCTATTTTGAGTGCTCTTTGGTGTATCTTTTCTACTTTTAATGTTTATGCAAATAATATTTAAAGTTAAACGTTTTTTGTGACATGGCTACACTTGATATGCAGTTATTCTCTAAATATTGTTCCACAAATTAGGTCAGGTGTAAAATCTGGAAAAAAAACTATTTTAAGTGCCATTATCCTTTACACATGTAGCACATTGAATGGTTGCCTTGTGTCTAAATGATTCTAATGGAAAGTGTGCACGGTAAGCACGGTATGTTTGTAACATAGCTTTTAAATGAAGGGCAGGTGATGGCATCAAATAATTGGATTTTATAGCTTTGTGGATACTGCCAGATACTAATATAACTAACATGGCTATTAAATGCTTCACAACAAGGCTGGAATTGAGCGGGTATTTCCATACAAACACTTTATAGAAGCTGGGCTGGATGATTGCTTGACTTCATATTACAGTATCTTAATAAATGGCTACTTTCGCCTAATACATTAAGCATGTGGCTAAGATATGTTGTTCAGGCTTTAATATCCTATACCTTACTATGGATTAAGACTATTTCTTTATGATGATTTATGATTGGCAGGCTGGTGCTCCTCATTGTCACACTAATGTAAGGGTATGGCTGTAAAATGAATTAGGCTGCTATAAAATGAACTTGTTAAACCCTAAGTAAAATGTACAGAATTGGATAAAGAAATATGCTAAACAACGTAGAAGTGAATATTCCTTATGTTTGTATTGAGTTGCATTTAATGCCACTTCATACCGCCTGTCTTGCCTTCATGTAAACTGTACCCCAGTTGGACAAAACAGATGTTTGGCGGTTTACCAACTCCCTTGCTCGGTTTTGGGCATTACTATGAGACAGTTCTTTAATCAATGGGTTTTCTTAGTGGTCTGCTAAACAAGGCAACACAATAGTAACTTTTGTGTGTGTAATCGAGAGAGACACTGATTTCTTTTCAAAAGGTTTCTGCTGACAGAGAAAAAGAAAGTCTTGTTAGACAACTAAAGGTCAGGAATTCCTCCAGGCAGTGAAAGTTGTCCTCTGAGAAGAAAATGTTTGCTCTTCCAAGACCTGCAATTGATCAAAATAAAACATTACATTGCAAAAAATACTCTGTTTCCCTTACCTGACAAAATACGCAAAATTCTACTAACATCACGTATTCCCTATTTTTCCTGTGGTAACACCATTTAGGGACATGTGATTTGCAACATTCTGAAAAATGAGCTAAGTAGAACCATAGAGGGTTCTTTGGTTTGTCCCCTAGCAGAACCCCTTTCAGGGAAACTTTCCAGAGAGCATTCATAATAAAGCAACCTTCTTGATGTAAATGGTTCTGCCTAGAATGTTGTATAATGAGTGCTACCAAGAACCCTTTTATTACGGAAAGTTTATACATAGAGCTCTATGTGAAGGAAACTACCATGAACCTACGTATCTATCAGTTAATGGTTCTTCATAGAACCCTATACAGTATATAGGGTGCTGCAAAGATCATCTTTATCAGTTATGAAGTCTTATTCCCACATAAATAAACATCAAGTTTTATCATGTATCATACTACACTTTACTTCTTGGTATAAAAAATGATAGGATTTTATAGTGGATTTTTCCTAATAACAATAAATGATGTTAGGCAAGAATATTGGATTTACTGACATTATTTAATTGATCAAAATACGTTTCTTTTTGCAGTCTATTAAACAAATTTACAGTTGAAACCAAATACTTGCTGACTACTATTTTTCCCCACCTTCCATGTATCCAGTAAAAAAATTATAATAATATTCAAGTCATGGAGGATGTATGCTTTCATTTTTGCCCTGCAGTTATATGAACTTTTATCTGAAACAGTGATTGAGGGTTGTATTGTATGGAAACTGCTGGCATTAAGTTGACAAAGCCTGGCTGCAATTTGCCAAAACACACCTGACCATGCCACATTCATTTTAGGACAATTACCTGTGAACAGATAAGACCAGATTGGAGTTTATTGGTGAAGTACCCCATCTCTATATTTACCGAAAACAAAACCCAGCATTCAAAAGAAGGACGCCTTTCCCACACTCAACACGGTCAAACATAGTGGAGGTTCAGGGATGAATTGGGGGTGCTCTGCTACCATGGCACTGTATGCCGTAAACAATATTGATAATAAATTATTGCTAGACTTCACTGTGAACTATAAAACATGTATAACTGGGATTTTAGTGCCACATTGTAAATCATTAAATGGATCCATTCAAAAACAGCCAGTCTTCACACCTAGCAAAAAAGCTTCTTTGAAAATAATCAGGTAATTAGGTAGTATATCTATCACAGTTTTTCAAATCCTTCGTACAGTAGCCTACTCCGGTTCAAGCATGTATGGTTGAATGTCACAACGCAAGATCACTTTCAAAAAGGAATTCTTCAAATCATGAAGACAAGTCTGTGTGTTACTTATTATAAAGGTAGCTAGCAGTATCCAGTGTAATGGTTCAATGAATACAAAATATTTTACATTAAACATTTTGCCTAATAAGGAACCCTTTTCTTCCAACAATATTCTTCAGATGAAAATGATTCTTGGTAGAACTCCAAACCTTTTACATAGAAACCTTTTAAAACAATTGTGTGTGTGTTTCCTAACAACCTTTTTTTGTGTTGTTATGGTTTAACATTTTCCCACCTATCCTATCCCATCCCACCCAAAATCCCCAGAACACAACCAAATGTATACCTCTGTCTCCAGCTATCAACCGTTCATTGGTACTGTGTCCAAACCAAACCTAACCAACTCAAACCCTCTACTGTCAGATCATCTAATCTTTCCTATTATTTTATCATGTTATTGTTTCCTTTTGCAGTACATCCTTCCATTGCACTGTGATGACTCACCAGGGTGATTCACCTCCCTATCTGGGGATTCTGCACCCCATGGAAAGAAAATCGAAAGAGCAGAATGTTTCCTATAACCTGACCCTGCCCCCCCCCCCCAAGGTCCCCCAATAGTACGGTCTGCAGGTCCAATCATTACTGTGATATTAGCAATTGATAGCTATTGCTAGAAATTAGCCACTGCATTGAAAATACCAGAATAGATGTAATTACCAGGAGAGATTAAATGTTGCGTTATGGCAGAGTTTGCAAGATCGACACTGTTTAAGACCCAATGAGCTGAACATCCTTTTTAATAGCAAGATACAGTAATTTAATATCTTCACTTGAAATGCGCATATGGATGTTTCAAATGCTGTTTAATGAATCAAATCGTAAGCCTGATCCCATGGTATTGGAAATTCGAAGATCTGTCCCGGCTGATTAGAATTTTATACAGCATTGCTGGAAAATGTTTGAAAAGATTTAATGATTACAGTAATTTTTTGTCATGCCTTGTATTTGATTAGTGGCAGACTAAATCCCTCCTTTGTTTAACTGTTAGTGTTGCGGCAGGGCTGCACTGAGTTGATCATCCTTTTGTACAGTTCATATCTTTTCATACACATTTGCCTGTGACAACATTTTACCATCCTTTTTAGAATTTATTTCATAAGCATTATGCATACTTCATACTGGATTTTATCAATATACATAGTTCATCCATAATATTTGTTATAATAACTGTTCTTTCCCTTCTGTAAGAGAAAATTGGAATTGTAGCCAACTAAATTGCTACATTACGAAAAGCAGATGCATGGTTTCAGTGTGCATAACCAGGCCTTTGTATTGTATTGTGTAGAGGCTGAGTCTGTGACTAAATGAGCATTTTTGTCAGGCCCATGCACTCTTTTTCACTGTTGGTGCATTCTCTGTCCAGTGTCCCCACTGGCTGTGGCTGAGACCTAAACTTGACAAAAGAAGAATAGCGTTTGATGGTCTTTCCAAATTTCTCTCTGGAAAAACTGTTCCCCTTTCCTGCCAGTATGTGGGTTAGGCTACTGTAAAAACAGGAATCAGGATATTTTCACAATACCGGTTTGTGCATTCTGTAGGTTTACTTGATCTGTTGACATGCCCTGTCATCCGCTCTTGTTTCTGTCAGTATCATAAAAGCTGATTGGGTGGAATTCCACTATTAGCTGACTACGCTAGCAGTTTGCTTCTGATTTGATGGTTAAACGTCAGTGCAGTCAGGGGGCTGCTGGTCACTGAAAGTGTCCAGCATTCATTTGTAAACAACATATTTTCCAACTTTCAGGGTTAAATTGGGGGGAAAAGATGTGTTCTTGCCTGTCTTGTGAAGCGCAGCTAGGGCAATAAATATACAGTACCTGTCAATCATTCAAGGGGCATTCTTTATTTTTACTATTTTCCACATTGTAGAATAATAGTAAAGACATGAAAACTATGAAATAAGGCATTGAGCAAACGTGTAAAAAAATAATAATACATTTACATTTTAGATTCTTCAAAGTAGCCACCCTTTACCTTGATGACAGCTTTGCACACTCGTGAAATTCTCTCAACCTGCTTCATGAGGTAGTCACCTGGAATGTTTTCCAAAAGTCGTGAAGGAGTTCGCACGTATGCCGAGCACTTCTTAGCTGAAAATTGTTCCAATTCCGCATTGAGAACAGTGATTGGATCTGAATTAAATGTATTCCAGTTGGTATGTTTTGTGAAGCCTCCTTTGTTTTGGATGTATCTGAGGAGACAAAGTGCATATCGTGCACATTTTATTTAAATGTTGTCATCAAATTGATACAGAGATATGTTTTGACCGAATCTGATAAGTGGTTCACTGTCTATCCAGCTTTTCTCTGCTAAAATACAACATTGAGTCCTTGTTAACTGTGGCTAAATTAGTAGCGAGTGCAGTATTGACTTGTTCACCAGTGCTCAGGGGCTAAAGATAACAGAATATTTTTGTTTTTCATTATCTCCAGCTTGGGCTTAAATTCTTTTTGAAGAGTGAATTTTGTTGAACAAACTGCACAGGCCAGGAGTCACTGTGTTACAAAATTGATTATATGTTTGATAGCATGACTGGCCAGCTTGTGATTAATAGGCTTGTTAAATCCTGTCCCAACCTTGCAACCAACCTCGATTAAAGTGCGATTTAACTCTGATTCTGCTAGTGTTTTTCTGTTGCTCATTTACAAAGAACAACCATTCTCTAAATAAACTGCAACCCTTGTGGCTGACCTACATAAACAGAGTTACCCCGCTGCTTGTGGTGCCGTATCTTAGCAGGCACTTAATGTGCCATGGCTTGACATATTTAGTATGCCATGTGCTCTTGAAACCAAAACATACTTTAAGGTATTCATTTGGGGTGAATAGGGGTTAAAGTTTTGAACAGGCTGCATACAAATAAACAAGTGGTTATCATTTGGATTGAACCCAGGACAGTCTGAACCAGAGGCGGTGTCTAAAACGCCTCTCCACCAAAAGATGCCCCCAAATCTGACCCCTGTAAAATTGTCTCCAATATGTTGGATTATATTACTATACATTATTGCCAGGTCTTCCATTCTGAAAAGTTGTTGCTGAACATTGTTGACCGACTGCATTTTACTTTCTCTGACATTTGAGAAATATACCAGGGCAGAGCCTACTCTACAGCACCATGAAATGAAGCGTATAGCCTACACAGTAATAATACTGACTGTTTGAACATTTTAATCAGCTAAAAAAGAACAGAACAAAGCTACCGTGGATTTGAAAAGTCTACACACCCCTGTTAAAATGCCAGGTGTTTGTGATGTAAAAAAAATGTGACAAAGATAAATCGAAGATAAATCTTTTTCCAACTTGAACGTGACCTATAACGTGAACAATTCCACCTGCCATTCTGAAATATTCATAATTCCCTCCATCTTAACTAAGGCCCCAGTACTAGCTGAAGAAAGACAGCCCCAAAAAATTATTGTGGCCCCACACCATACCCACCACCATGCTTCACTGTGGGTATGGTGTTCTTTGGGTGATGTTCAATGTTGTTTTTGCACCAAACATACCTTTTGGAATTATGGCCAAAAAGTTCAACACATTTTCCCATGTGCTTTTCGGAGACTTGATCAGCCGGGTTTGGATATTTTCTTTGTAAGATAAGGCTTCCGTCTTGCCAGCCTACCCCATAGCACATTCATATGAAGAATACTGAAGACTGTTGTCACATGTAGCACACAGTCAGTACTTGCCAGAATTTCCTGCAGCTCCTTAAATGTTGCTGTAGGCCTCTTGGAAGCCTCTCTGACCAGTTTTCTTCTCATCTTTTCATTAATTTTGGAGGGATGTCCAGTTCTTGGAAATGTCTCTGTTGTGCCATATTTTCTCCACTTGATGATGACTATCTTCACTGTGTTCCATGGTATATCTAATGCTTTGGAAATTCTTTTGTAGCCTTCTCCTGATTAATATCTTTAAAACAATGAGATCCCTCTGATGCTTTGGAAACTCTCTGCGGACCATGGCTTATGCTCTGAGATGCAACTTAGAACAGCTGAACTTTATATGTGATTAATCAGAGTCAATTTAAATGATGGCAGGTGTGTAATGACTTCTATTTAACATGAGTTTGAAAGTGATTGGTTAATTCTGAACACAGACAGATCCCCAGTTATAAAAGGGTGTGCACACTTATGCAACAAAGTTATTGTAAGGTTTTTATTTTTATTTTTACCCCCTCAAAGATTTCAGTTTGTTTTTAAATTGAATTGTTCATATTATCGGTCACATTAAAAGTGGAAAAAAGGACTGCCATGATTTATCTGTGTCCTATTCTTCTACATCACAAAAACCTGGCATTTTAACAGGGGTGTGTAGACTTTTTATATCCACTGTATTTGTTCACATCTATGTAATACATTTAATGCCAATTCAAAAATCAAGCAAAAACATTTGCCTCCAAACTAGGGGTGTCACCAGATGTTTTCGGAGGTCTAGCCTCAGCTATTTTTTGCTGTTGCACAATCAAATCTGCCCAACTCCTTGAGGCTTTCTTTATTTGGCTGTGGAGAAAATCCCTGCTTCTTGGGAACACTGTCAACCATTTGTTAGTTTTGCCCAGTTAGAGTAAACTTCACTGAAGTCTGTTTTGAGGACATTGAGAGCAGTTTGGAAGTTTTTTTGGACAATTAGCCAATCATTGCTGGCTTATTTTAACGCCCAATACCCGGCCTGTGGTAGCAATGATTATTGCCTGTCAAGCCCAAGTGACCCGTACTTCTTTGGTGAGCTACTGCCTTAAACAAATCTTCCCACTCAAAAACATCAGTAGTTGTGAAAATAATGCCTGCTATTGCACCACTGACAGGAAACCACCAATAGATTATATAGACTCAATACCATCTTCATATCTTTGGAATTTGAATTCTTTCCTTTGTTTTAACACCAGAAAGGTGTATTTAACATTGTTTTTTGTTGGAATAAGATTTTTTTTTTCATTTGCATTATTTGTTTATTCTGTAAGGATGAAATATTTACATTGTGACCCAATGTTTGAGTGGTCTAACCTGCTACATTTTGATGCACATGTACTTCTGCAACATAGCTTTGAATCCGGTCCATTGCTTTTGAAGTGTCTTTGTTAAATAAAGCCTTGCAAATGGCCTCAAACATATAAAAAAGATCCACCATCGTCATCCTCTTCAACAATAGAAGTACATTATTGCCGTTACTTAGCTTATCCCTCGAAAGGTTGCATTCAGAATGCAGTCGAAATTATTATCAGGGATGCCGACATGAATCCCAGGGCTTGGGACAAAATTGCTGCTGCCACCACCCCATCTTTGTGTGGCCCTCAGATGAATTTTGAAAACAGGGAAAGGACATACACACAGAAAAAATAACAGAAATAAATAAATACATATATATATATATATATATATATATATATATATATATATATATATATATATATATATATATATATATATATATATATATATATATATATATATAAATATATCATGTTTGACCTTACATTTGTTGTAAAGTTAGTACTGGAACTAAAGCCTATGATGGAAACAAAACATGAAATAGACTTGAAATAATTTTTTGCATGTTTACATATCAAACAGTAATTTCAGGGTTTCCGAGAGCTGTTGTGATGTGTTTCTAAGCGTAGCTGAGAGTGTGCTGATGTTTGATACCTATTACAGAAGCCAAAATATCACAGTGATAAAAACAGCCAAAAACTATAGCAGTGAAAGGGTTCACGTGTTTAATAACACGGTAGTGAACGCGCTGAATGGAGAGATGAGCAGAGCGGAAAAATAAGTACGTTGATCAGTATTTTAAAAACACCCAGATATATGTTACCTAGCATTAAACCTAGTGTACTTTTAATGTATTTGTTAATAATTACATACAATACATGGACGTGTGTGTGTTCCACACACGTTAATCTGCGAACCCTTGATGACCAGTACAAAAATTCTGTGGCCCCCACCAACATCCAAGTTGCACATCCCTGCGCTAGATTGTTCTTGGTTGTGTTTTTAAAGAGTAGACTGAAGTGTAGTGTGCTACATTAATGCCATACATTAATGCAGTACTCTTTGGGCTCAATTCAAGACTTGAAATTAGTTGACATAACGTAAATATTTTGTCAAATAAATGATTAACTTAAGTCCATGTTAAGTCAATTTACGTTAAGTCCATGTTAAGCCTGAATAGGGCACTGAATTCAGAAACCAGGAGGGTTATGTTATGTAAAGTTAACAGAATATCCATTGAAGATGTTTTTTTCTGGACACAGGTTGCTTTTGGGGCAATAGAGTTTGTGTTCCCAGGTCATAAAGCAATAACACCTACTGTAAATATTAAGCATGTCTTTTGAATTAATGCTAATCTGAGGGACGTCTGTCTTTCTATTTTCACATGTGGTTGCATAGTGAAATATATCCTACCATACAGGATAGTATAGTGCAGAGAAGTGAATCTCAACATGGGGTAAATGTAGTCTAGGGGGCTATTAGGATGGATTTATTGACATTTCTAGTTTGTAATGGATTATAACTTACAGTATGTGCTTATGGAGTAGAACAGTAGTTGTTATTCTCTTTATTCAGGATGTTGTTTATTACGCGCTCCAACATGGGCATGATAAACTGCGTGCACAATTATTAGGTAAATCGTATTTCTCAAGATTTATTTTATTGTTGAACAATCACAATGTTTTATGTCAATCCAAAGTATAATTGAACCTCAAACCTGAATGTTAAACAATGTAAAAGTTAGTTTTTATCTTTCTCAGGGGAATACATAAGAGTGCTGAATTATTAGGTAACAATTACTGTGCAGAATTATTAGGCAACTAATTAAAAAGATTCTTCCAACTCACATGCTTATTCTCAATTTTTAAAGTAAGTGTAACAAATACGTAACACAAAGTGACAATTAATTACATTTTTTGTTCTTTCTGAATTATTTAGTGACCAATATAACCAGCCATCTTTTCAATAACTGCCTTGAGCCTTCCATGCATGAAGTCTGTCAGTTTCTTGATCTGTTCACGATCAACTTTTGCTGAAGCAGCAACCACAGCCTCCTAAATGCTGTTGAAAGAGGTGTATTCTCTTCCCTTACTGTAAATCTCATGTTTGAGAAGGGCCCACAAATTCTCAATAGAATTGAAATCAGTAGAGGACCAGGTCATTATTAGGGCATCTTCTTAGCCCTTGCTGGCTAGCCAAGCAGTGGAGTACTTGGATGCATGCCTGGCATGAAGATCATGGCCTTCTTGAATGCTGAGGACTTCTTCCTTTACCACTGTTTAAATAAAGTATCTTCCAGAAACTGGAAGTTTCAGTCCAACTACCCCATCCTTAATGATAGCAGCCCATACCAGTATCCCTCCTCCACCTGGCTGGTGCCTGACTGAAGTGGTGCCGTGTGTCCATTAGTGATTCAGCCATGGGCCCATTCAGCTGGTCCATCAAAAGTCACTGTCATTTAGTCTGTCCATAAAACCTTCGAAAATTCTGTCTTCGGGTATTTCTTTGCCCAATCTATACAGTACATTTCAAATCTTATTCAGTAGTAGTCGTGTTTCAGCCTTCTTAACCTTGGCCATGTCCCTGAGCACTTGACACCTTGTACTTGTGGACACTCCAGGTAGGTTGCTGTCCTGGAATATAATGGCGTTCAATTCTTGTCAAGTCTTTTGTAGTTAATTTGCGTTTTTTCTTCTCCATGAGTTTCTTGCACCCCAGTTGACTATTCGCAACAAAACTTTGATTGTCACGCCTTAATAGTTTAGCAATTTCAATAGTGATGCATCCGTCTGAAATTTTTTACATATTTGACGTTTCAGTGTCAGTTAAATCACTTTTTTGGCCCATTTTATCTGAGGTCTTGAAGATGCCTAATACTTATGCACAACTTGATATTAGTCATTACTCACTGTTGCCACATCCTCCCTCATTACACCAATAAACATGAAAGGGATTCAATCCAATGAGCAGTCAAGTTTGTATGGTTTGGAGTTGGAGAATGTGCATGGAAATAAGAATACTCAATTGCCTAAAAATTGTGCACGCAGTGAAGGAGCAAATTGTCATGTCCTGGCTATGCCCCTAGCCATCTTTGCGCTGGCTGGGGTCATAGTCAGGACATGGCCAAAAGAGGTGGCTCTAGCCACCTCTATGTGCTTTGGTTTCCCCAATTGGAGGCAGGTGTTCGTTATTGCCTCCAATTGGGGAACCTATTTATGTTGAGTGTTTTACCACAGTGGGGTGGTTTATTTTGGTTG
>JACXGJ010004939.1:0-42128 GCA_016801105.1 Esox niger
CAAGTCAGCAACCATAGAGAAGGTTAGAGGCCTCAGTGGTCAAAATCAATTTTCCGCCATTTTCAATATAGTCAAGAGTGTGGCACCTTTAATCTTTCTTGATGACCTAGCGAACTGAAAATGTCTTTTAACTTAGTTGACTGATCGTTCCTAATGATCCACTTGGAGTCACGTCAAACTTGGTTTGAAGGATAACGTTTGTTAGTCATTATCTCTTGGCTATATTAAAATATTAGTTGATTCTTTTTATAATCTCCATGACCCTATAATTGTAAAACCCAAATCCTAATAAATATTCTACATTTGTCCCAAAATGTAACCTAACCCTAAAAGTTACCCCAATCACAAAGCCAGAAATCATATTTTTTCTATTGGGAACCTGCCCCCAAAAACCTGTGAGGACCAATTTTTCTGATATGTTTCATACTTGTACGTACACATACACATAGATCACACACATACATATTCCTTTCTCTATCCTTGTGGGGACACCCAGAAAAATAGAAATCCTGCTTCCTAAACCACTAACCTTAAATTAAACCACTAACCTCCCAAATCAATTGCTATTATTTAGACCTATTTTTCAGGTCCCCAGCTTTCATGTCCCACACGTACACACAGACCTGAATTACACGCATGCCTGCAATAAAACACCACTACAACAATCTAGAAGCCACCACTCGACTTAGGTTAAGTTTAAAATATGAGTCCATTTTAGATTCGTTTTCAAGTTTTGATAAGTAGTTTTACAAGTCAGCGGTGTCCCAATAAACTTTCCCTGTCAGCTGGACAACATAAGCGATTAGTATTGGCACTAGACGTGTCCACGTAGGATTTGCTGACTTTGATAGGTTAATCACTAACCTATCTAATGGTGCACATTATATATTAGAATAACATTTATTTGGTATATAGAATTATATACTTGTTTTGAATGTAAATAAAGTTAGTGAACAGCTGACTGAATCATCTTGCGCTACCAGTTTATTCGGGTATAACGACGAACCTTTTGGACTAATCACGTGGTGCAATATCTTCCTTTCTTCTCAGAACCAAGAAGAATACGCCGCAAAATGGAGGTGATGTTATAAATACAGAATATGTATTGACGGCTGTATATTTGATTAGCAAATAACATAGCGTTAAGTGTATGTGGAGCAAAGAAGTCTTTGAAAATGGGTTAGCTACAGCAACAATAAAATGTGCGCATTCTAACCGCAATGTTGGGGGAGGCAACGAAGTTAGCTACTTAGCTAGCTAATATGTTAGCTAGGTACCATATTTGTGTCTGAACATTGGTTTTGCTATACAATTTCATAACGCTAGTCACCAGGTTTTACGGTTACGGAGTTGCAAATCTTAGTTTTGTGTAACGATTTAGTTGTGTTGAAATCATTTGTATCCGTATAACATCAATTGCAGGCGGCCTAAAATATACGGCAACCTACGCCTAAACACGGCTAGTACAAGAAGTCGGAGCACCGTTATAGTTACTCGCATTCAATTCGATAAACAGTACAGATTGGAATTGTACAATACAATATTTTCATAGAGTGAATCGATGTTTCTCTAGACTGTTCCTGAGTTGTGTTTAACGAGGTGATATAAGTACCTCCGTAAAAAAATGCTATAATTTTTTTTTAATCAGCAACCTACAGCAGGCCTTGATGGGCTGGTCTGTTTACCTCCCAATACCCATATATGGGCTTATTTTGTTTCCCTTTAAGCGTTCTGAGGCCACCCAAACTACAAAAGCTGTCTGGCTGGCACACAAGGCGTTCTAATGCCGTTCGTGTACTTGTGGGCCTTGTAAAACGAGTTGGACTCTAGTATACGTTTTTTTAATAAGGAGCATTTTAGGCATTTAAATGTATCGCTTATGTCTATTCAGCATCAAACATTTCTACAAATAAAACAATACTATGAGTCCGGCTGTGTCTGGTCGGTGTTTGTGTTATTAATGATTTAACACAATGTTTCATGTGGACCCCAGAGTAAATGCCACTGTGGCATTAGTTAATGGCAAGCCTGATAATAATCCTTAGATAATGTGCTGCTATACAATTGCATTGTTATGTGACATCTATTCCTGTTTTAAATCATTTCATCAGGGTCGTGAAGCCAGGGAGCCCGAACAGCTCAGGAAGCTTTTCATTGGGGGCCTGAGTTTTGAAACCACTGAGGAAAGTTTACGGCTCCATTTTGAACAATGGGGAAAACTCACCGATAGTGTGGTAAGTATGTGTTCCACTTAAACAGTTGTGTTTCACTTGATTTCATATGTATAGCAGTTACACTGCCTGTTTATGAGACCAGTGTAAAAACAATATAAACGAATACATTGGTTTTGGGCAGGTGATGCGCGATCCCAACAACAAGCGCTCAAGAGGGTTCGGCTTTGTAACGTACTCCTGTGTGGAGGAGGTGGATGCTTGCATGGCTGCTCGCCCTCATAAAGTGGATGGGCGTGTTGTTGAACCCAAAAGGGCTGTGTCCAGAGAGGTATGCAGATGCTTCTTCATGTTCCAGGGCATTCGCGGTAGTGGAAGTCTGGCGACTACATGCTTACTGCTCATTGACACTTCTGTCTCAGGACTCCAATAGGCCGGGTGCCCATCTGTCTGTGAAGAAGATCTTTGTTGGAGGCATCAAGGAGGACACGGAGGAGCACCACATCAGAGAGTACTTTGAGCGCTATGGACGTATTGAGTCTATCGACATTATGGAGGAACGTGCAACTGGGAAGAAGAGGGGGTTCTGCTTTGTTTCCTTTGATGACAATGACACTGTGGATAAAATTGTTGGTGTGTATGGCATTCCCGTATGCTTTGGTTATTTTGAACAATGGTAACCATTCATTTTGCTAAGTGTTTTCCTTGTTTTCTCTTAAGCTCAAAAATACCACACAATAAACTCTCACAACTGCGAAGTCAGAAAAGCACTTTCAAAACAGGAAATGATGGAGGCATCCAATCAGAGAAGTAAGCAGACCATATTTTCATCTGTACAAATTACTTTTTTAGTTTATCCATCTCCTTATGTAGTACAGTGTCAATATTTACATTATCTTTTTAGATCGGGGTGGTGGCTCTGGAAACTTCATGGGTAGAGGCGGCAACTTTGGCGGTGGCAACTTTGGACGTGGTAAGATTATTTTACGATAGATGTAAGGTTACCGTAAAAACAGTAATCACACCATTCTTTTAAAAATAACCTCACTGTGTGTTACAGGAGGCTATGGTGGAGGAAGAGGTGGCTATGGTGGAGGGGATGGATACAACGGAGATGGTAGGCATTTCTCTACTTTTAGTGGACAATCATGGATGTAAGGCGGCTTGAAGATTTATTTCATAGATGTAAGGGGACTAGAAGTGCCTGCTCAAATCTGATATGTTTAGTTCCTCTTCTGATACGGCTGCCTTGTTTGAACCTTTTTCTGTCCAGGTGGGAACTACGGCGGGGGACCTGGCTACGGAGGGGGGCGTGGTGGTGGGTATGGGGGAGGAGGTCCTGGATATGGAAACCAGGGAGGCGGAGGCTTCGGGGGAGGGTATGACAACTACAATGACCGAGGCAATTTCGGAGGTAGGAGTGCCTGTTTTAACCAGTATATTGTTGACTTGTTTGTTTTCATCTGCACCCACAGTAATTGGATGTTATCTCTGATATCATTCTGAAAGCAAGTACTTTTCTATCTTAGGGAACTTTGGTGGTGGTGGTGGTGGAGGGGGTGGAAATTACAATGACTTTGGGAATTACGGAGGACAGCAGTCCAACTATGGGCCCATGAAGGGAAACAACTTTGGGGGCCGAAACTCTGGCAGTCCATACGGAGGTCAGTATATTGTCTCCCCGAGCTGAATGACGTGATGTGCTTTCTTGTGACCCAACGGCACAGCGCTCATCTGTCAATCATTGCTCATTACAGGCGGTTATGGGTCAGGTGGTGGAAGTGGGGGTGGCTATGGCTCTCGGCGATATTGATACTATGATGCTAGGGTAAGTTCCCTTTGAAAATACTGTTCATACCCTGACACGTGTATAGTACAGCGTGAGCCCACGCAAGACTAGAATAACTTTGTTTTATCCTGTATCCATTCAACAGGCCTCAGTTCTTAGCAGGAGAGGAGATGAGCAAGGATTTGTCAGGAAAGCTGCAGGTTACTGTACTTTTAGGCAGTCGTCTGAAAGCATTTAGAGGAACAGAACTCAGAAAGTTACTGCAGCGTAACGGGAGACTATTCCTAACAAAAAGACTACACACAAGCTACAAAGAGTGTAGCTCGTATCTTCCCTTATTTTTGGTAGATGTTCTACACTTTATAATTTTTCTTTTTGTGCATCTGAAGTGTATTATGTATTGTTGTGCCTGTGGAATCAGGAGTAAAATGAAAAAGAATAATTTCTAACTCAAGTCAGTTTTAAATGGTCCTGAATTAATTTTGCTGTAGATTGATAGATTTTTTTCTGGTCTTCTCATTTTTATTGTTTTTGAAGAACGTGGTTCTGTCAAGGGCATAGATGCATTTAGGCCCTGAAATTAGCATTAGCTGTCCTTTTTTTCTTTCTTTGAAGTTAATATGATTGCAAGTCTCCGTATCAAGTGTAATATGATTTTGTATTTCAAGAACAGTATGTATTTCATTAATTCCATTAGTGTAACCAGTGGTTATAAGTAGTGCAGACAATTTGAGGAAATGTGTTTTACACTACTTGTATGCCGTATACAGAATTCTAGATTGTTAAAATATTTTGACAAGTGGAAAAAAAAGTTAAATAAACTTGTGTAGTAAAGTATTTTGAAGTATAGTGCATCATTGGCTCAGAGGGAGATTTAAGGAATGGATTTTTGTCATGTCTGTCATCACTAATCAAGTATAGCAAATCAATATCCACAGAAGAATGTTATGTCTTCTCTGAACGTCGTTGAAATATTCATTTTTTTTCTGACTGGATGGAAAGGGAGTCTTGGCTAGTCCTAGATCGAGGCACACACATCGCCTAGCCAGCCAGCATTGCACTAGTTGGATTGTTACAGCTACAAGCCACTTCAGTTGAGCCTCAGCGGGTCAGTATGGAAGATTGCATATGACTTTTTCAGACAGGACGTCTTCAGCACCAGCACAGAGGACAAGGCAGCATGTTTTAAGAGAAAAGAGAAGGCAGCACCGAGAGCCGCATCCTTGGAGAAAAGCTTGCAGTGTCATGCCCGGTAGTGAGCATCGCTCTCTCAAAGCTAGCTATACCTTTTTGAAGATCAGCTGATGCTAGTCAAGAAAGACTAACTAGCGTTCCTGGACACTTGGAGATCTGGTTGAGTCAGATTTGGCAGATTACCAGGAAGTTCTTACTAGCTGTCAGACCTTACAGAGGAAAGGGATGTGAGTATTTCACAAGCAGTGGTAACATAAAGAAGATGGAGCAGGTAAGATTAACCACTTTGCTTGATTTACAGATCGGGAAAGAAGCATTACGACTACTGTTAAAGGCTGAAAATCTGTAATGACACGATTACGTGGAGATTTCTGGATGGGTAAGACTTAAGTATTTCTCAAAGTATGCTATATGTAAAGGCCTTCCCAGACTGCATTGGTTTCAGTCTTTTGCAATTATAGCCTGTCACACTGATGTGTGACCAAACTAATATCTACATACACCTTGCCAAATGGTAGGATTTGCTTCAGTTCTATCATCACATTCTGTGATTCGCTTGCATGGCTCATTCAGCAGTGCCATGAACTAACTACTATTGACAGTATTGAACTAAATTATCTCCACGCAGGTAATCGAGTGTCATTCCTGGTATGGTTTGCAACTGTCACATCCAATAAAAGGGTCCTCAACATGTGGTGGAAGTGCCTCTGCAATTTCCCTCTTAGCCTTTAGTGAATGTAAAGCCATCCAGGCTTCTGCCAATATTTCACAAGTTTCATCAGATAGCATTGCATCTGCAAGTTTGTATTAGGTCCCAGCAAGCCAACATGGTATTGTTGCAATATTCCTATTGGTCAGTAAGCAGGATCAGCTTGTAACACCAGCCACACTACTCTGTAAATGCTTAACATTTTGGACACTGACAGAACTTTGTTGGAGCCTACATCTGCTTACCGTGGTACATAATCTGTAGAACTAGACCCTATTGCACTGAAGTAGATAAGACACTTTGCAACCTAAGATTATTTCCCCTTCTGTAGAAATGTCTGGAACTGAAACTGTATGCCATAAGACGTCTAAAATCATACAGTCTGTGGAGGCCTTCAGGCTGCACACGCAAACCTTTAAATAAGGGTGAATAAATGCTATGGAGTCTAATCACCTATCAGATTGATGGGGTACAATTTATTATTCCTCACTCTAAAGGACATCTCCAAAATAAACAGCCTTTACCAACTTCAGCCTCTGCAGGCTTAAATTCTTAGGATTAATGGGTGTGTGCGCAGGTTTGTTTTAAAATCTCAATCACCTGAAGTGAACTACATATTTGGTTTGATATTACAAATCATGGATTTGTTTATTTTGGCTTATAGATTTCTTACAGGATGAGGAATAATCTAAATAATTGTTATTATATTAAAGGTGTATGTGTGAAGGATCTCTTAAATTTATTGCACAGCTCACTGAAATTGTGAGGTCTGACAAACTTGTTTATAGTAACTGTCCAGTGTTTCCAAACTTCTATGAAGTAGACCTATTATTTCAAAATATGAGTGAAATCATTTTTTGTCTAAAAATATGGTATTTTAATGTGTCAAGCTTTTGTGTGAACCTATACATAGTCATTAAACATCAATGTGAGCAGATTCTGAGAAGCACCTTTTGAGGATTTATTTTGTTTTAAAAATGTTTATACATTAGTCACATTGTCACTGGACAGTTACTTTAAATACACAATGGCTTACACTGTGTTAATTGGTAGCGTATCTATTGATATTTTGCTCGGTATAGTTTTAAAAACGTTTTTAATATTAAAGGGGAATGGAAGTGTTTTTCAACTTAAAATATATTTATGAACGAATATATTGTCAGATATAAATTCAGAAATAACTCCTGAATAAGTTTTGAATATTCTGATCTTGGAGTATGTGTTAATTTTTGACAGGCCAAACGAAAAGCCATGATAAGCACATGAGTTATTGTGTCATTGATTTTCATAGAACTCTTGATCTGCATTTTGCAATACTTGCAAAAAAAAAAAAGCCCATGTCTTTTTCCAGATTGTGTTAGAAAGGCAAACAGTAACTTCTACCAGACATTTCAACAGCTTTGCTGGTTATAGTGCTTCTATGTAACATTTAACTAGTATAACACTGTCCTTAGTTAATCACTGACCTTGTGATTTTTTTTGTAATCTTTTTTTTAAATACTAACCTGTCCTACATGTTTCTTATCTTCCAAAATGTAACTGCCAGTCAATTTCCTTAGAAAATATTCAACATTTGGAAGCCTGATAACCCCCATTGTTGTTAAAAATGTTTTCTGTATTACAATGAGCAGCTGTTTGACTTCCTGAAGCATGATCTTGGAGAGAGTTGTGGCTGATTTGCTTCACATTTGTATGTAGTTGTGGGGATGAAACACTAAAAAAATGGTTCCCATGTCTGGAAGATGCAATTGCCATTAGGTTTAGTTATGTTATGATATGGGGAAGTTTAGGGTCAGGGAATTGGGAACATGGATTTCTGGGTCAGGGTTAGGTGCCAGGTCATCACAGGAATAGAAAACCAAACGTGTGCCAGAGCCAGTGGGTGTATCGCTGGCTCTTATCTCTGGATTTAGCCACATTACCATGCATAGGCTACCATGGAGTTAGTGACGTTATTTTTGACATAACATTTCGACCAAAGTATATGTTAGAATAATGCTTTGAGAGGAGAGTTGAAAACGGTGAAACAAAGCAACTCCATTCTATCTGTGGTTTGTAGGGTCGATTTCATGGGTTATTGCCCTGCAGTTGCTGCACTAAATTTGTATGTCATACGTTTTACACATGACAGGAGTTTGTCCGTTTCCTCTGTTCCTTGCACATTTGTCTGCGTGCACCTCACAGAAAACGAATCTGGGCAAAACATGATTTAATACGAGTGACGAGTGGAGGTATGCATGTTCTATGACTGAGGGAAATATTGGTCATTTATGTGGAATGGTTATTTTTATTTTGCCTCTGCAGAGCACAGCCTTTCACTTACTTTTTATAGGTGAAACACATCATAGGGTAAGGCAAGATGTGGCTCTTCGCATAAAACTATCCATCAAATAATTTTATAAATGCCATATTTTCATATTAGTACAGGAAGACTTCCCAGAAACCAGTCTTTCCATTTGGGGTAGATTGGTTTGAAAATAAATTGAAGAGAAAAGCTGCATTTACAAGCCATGTGACAGAAGCTTCAAATTTCACTTTAAGGAAATAGGAAACTTGTGAAACATTTTCACCACATGGATTTTCAACTGAAATATTATTTTTCTTTGTCTTTCTACGCAGGATCATAGTGTTTTTTTTGGTTTGTTTTCCAAAACCTTTTCTGATGCTTTTCAAACCATGCTTCGGGTTTATGGGGATATTTTACCAAAACAAATCCGGATGAACATGATGATTTCAGAGCCTACGTTATTGCAGTTACAGGACTGACGCATCCAAAAGGTAGACATCTGTGAAAAATGATTCCAGCGTTTACAACTTGACCAGTATATTAAACTGACCGGCTACAGCTTTCTAGGCAATCATGAGTCACTTGAAAGGTTGGTTCCGTCATGGACGTAATATTATGAACAAACTGACCCTTGTTTGCTGCCGTTCTAAACTGCTTCTGTTCCTCTTTAATGTTTAGCGTTGTTAAATAACATTCTAAACATTTCAACATTTCGGCCTGATGATTTCACAGCCCCTTGTCAGACAAAGGTAGGTGTCATTCTAGCAAAAATAAATGCATTTTTAATGCATGTTATGTGTTTTGAATAAATAAATCTCTCCTTAAAGGACTTTGTGATATCTTTCATGTGTTATTAAGAACTCCAGGAATACTCTTTATTTTGCCAGCCTCATTGTTGGAAAGTTGGTGTAGAAATCTTGACATTCAGAGGTAGCATTTTTGAAAGTACACAGAAATGCGAATGAATACTATGTGCTAAGCTGTTCCTGTCTAGTGGCCCTCTGAATGTGCCTTGCATGGATCTGTGGGATTGTAAAAACCTGAAAAGCTGTCTTAGACAGGTTTCTCAAAAAAATGGGTCTCACACAATTCCAGAGTTTAGACTTGATCAATATCTTATAAGCTTTGTTAACTGTGCTGTATCGGGGGCTTTGTTTTGTAAATTAGCTGATTAAAAATTGGTCTAAAATAGATCCAGGCATTCAAAAATCACACTTGCTTGGTTCACTGCAACCTCCCTTTCAGCTTCTGGGGAGACCTGTAGGTTTCAAAACATGTCAATAGGTTACCAAAGCCATATGTGTAACTGGCATTCATGCTGTAGGCTCCATTACAGTATGTCACAAGTGACTAATTTACTAAATGAATAGTTTATTTCATTATAAAGCACAAGATACAAAAGAAATGGAGCTGCAAATCAGAGTAAAGTTTATAAAACTGACTTAATTAACGGTGATCGCAACAGTATAATTATAATACTAAAACAATATATACAATACTCTCAATAGCAAATTATGTATTTACAAAAAATATAAAAAGAAAATTGACCGGTATAAAATAACTCATTGAGAGCATCAAAAATACTAGGCAAAAACTATATAATAGTTCTGCTGTTTTACTAATGCTTAAAGCCAAGCAACTACAAAGTTATTGTTTGCATAGTATTGTTACTAATGCAGTACCAAGTAGTAAAGCAGAGAAGTGCTAGTTGTCATTTTTCTTGAGTGTCTTTTTAATGCGGGGGACAATGAAGACGGTGCCATCAGTGGTCTGCTGGAGAGAGTACTCTGACGGGGAGTAGGGCTTCCCTTCCTCATCCCTCAGCAGGCTGAACACCTCCAGGTAAAGGGTGTTGAGCTTCAGCTTCATTTGCCGCAGGCTGCTGTTGTTTTCAATCTTCTCTCTCTGCAGTCGCTCCTTTTCCTCCTTCAGCGAGTCTAGGTCATACTCAAGTTCCACAATGTTCTCCATCTTCCGTTTGCGGCAGTTCTGGGCGGCCACCTTGTTTTTGCCTCGCCGGCGGATGTCTCTGACCAGCGCCAGCTGGGCCTCGTTGAGCTGGTGCTTCGACATCATCTCGTTGAAGTCATCCACGGGCAGGTTGATGATCATGTCCACGGTGAAGGGAATCTGTAGGGCCTTGGCTCGCTGCTCGTCTCTGGAGAGACGCTTCTCTGAGCGCCTTGTCTTGTCTTTGGTGAAAGGCAGTTCGTTGTGGCCAGTTTCCTCATCTGGCTCAGTCTTGCCATGTTTGGGCATTTTGTCTTGCTGCTGAGGTAACTCTGGCAGAGGTGGTTGCTGGCCATCTGGTTGGAAAGACAGGGAGAACATTTCAGAGTAGTCTGACTCTGCACTCTCAGGGTTACTGTCCATCTCCTCCATGTCAGAATCGCTGTAGCCACCAAAGGAGCCATCCCCAGACTCTGGGGAGCTATAATGTGGGCTTGCTTCCACAGACACACCTGAATCCGAATCGGGAAATTCTGGCATTAGCTCGGGTTTGTTGCTGCTGTCAAATGAATCTCCAGGAGAAAGGTCATGTAATTCCATTGTTATATAGGAAGGCTTGCTTGGGATCTCAGACAATAATTTCCCTTCATCTTCTTGGCCACAAGGTAGTGGGACGCTTGTTACTTTTGTGTTGACAATGTCTTGGTAAAACACGTCACAGAAAGTGTCTGCATTGAAGTGTGTATTTGGATCTGGAGCTTTCTGGGTCATCTGACTGAGGTGGTCAAGAGGAGCCATGTTGGGAATGCTCTCGAATGCATTGATCAAATCCGACGGGCAGACCTCTGCTTGGTTGGTGGCCACCTCTGGTAGGTTGGCCAGTGGGTACAAGCTGTAGTTTGGCTCATGCACCTCTGTGGTGTTGGCCGTGTGCAGATATCCTCCAGTCTGCTCCAGTGTGTCTTCCATTTGCATGTTCAGACATTGCTGGAAAACAAGATTCAGAAATGTAAAAAAATATATAATCAAGTGGTGGTTTCCGAAATGTTAATATACTACCATAACCTTAATTAGCTCTTTTTGTGTGTTTTTTTCTACTATGTTTCAAACCTCTATATCCAGTAGATGCCAAAATGTTGCAGCAGTCCAATATTTCAAATAAAGATGCCTAAAAGGTCTGCATTAAATTACACTCAATTTTTAAAAGAAGTGGTTTCTGGTTCTGTTTACTTGCTGCCTACAAAGCTTTAGAAGCCATTTAGGCTGTACCAAGAACATCTGGAGTTTCCTTTTAAAGTTTTTCTCCCATTTGAGTCAATAGTGCTGTCAACCTGCTCAGTAGATTTAACGGAGTGTTATTTGCTTCTATGTGTACCATTCAAAACCAGAAAACAAAGGTTAATATGTCCACATGCCTGGTTGTTGCTACCCATGCATTTTTGGGGTGTTTGTTAAACCACAGACCTCTGTGCCATTGACCCAGTAGAATCTGCCTATTGTACCTGCAGCTCAGGGAGTGACAAAAGCTCCATCCAGGCTTGCTCTAACTCTGGGGAGGACCTTCGTGAGGGCAGTGGGGCTGGGAGAAGGGGTGGCTGGGTCAACACTGGCAGCTCAGATGCCATCATGAGGTGGCTGCTGTGCAGAGCTGGGGCTAATGTGGTGTCCAGACAGGCAGTGGTGGTCTACAACAAAAAGGACAGAGCCACTGTGAAAGACAGGTACATACAATAGTATATGTTGTTCCTGAGACATTATTGAAAGCATACTTCTAAGCTACTAGTGAATGTCTGCATTCTTACCTCAGTTGCCTCTACCAGGGGAAACGTCTCAGCCAGCAGCTGCATACATTCATCAAATGACAGGGCATCCCGGTCTTCTGTGAAGCGGACATTCTGAAAGCAAAACGTCAACCGTCAACACTTCAAATTTTCTTTAACTGCCTGCTATGCTAACATTATATGCACTTAGACAATTGCTTTTAGTGTCTGTTTTTGCTAAAGAATAGGTCCGTAGGCTAAATTCATACCTATGCTACCTGACACTCTTCAAGAGCAGTTTCCAAAGCCAAATCCACCAGCGCAAAACTACAGAGCCACCCTCCTTTCCCTTATTACATTCAATAAAGCGTTCACATAGCTATGGAGCAGCTGTACCCAACCCACTGCAGGGAGGGGAGTTCTACCTGTATGACTTGAGACTGTTCTGTGACAGCCTGGGGAGGCGGTCCTCCGGGCGTGAGGCGGGGCACAAATTCCCCCGTCTCCTCGTCCAGCTGCAGCTGCGCCAGCAGGGCCTTCTCCTGCTCCCTCAGCAGCTGCTGTTGCTTCTCCTCCTCCTGCTCCCTCTGCCGCTGTAGCTCGTGCTCCTTCTGACGATGGCAGTAATCAAACATCTCGCGTCCCGCGCCCAGGTCTATGTCCTGCCTCCACAAGATGTCGATCAGGTCCACATCCTACCAAAAAAGACAACAGGTTAGACTGGAACCCGGAGGAGAATGGTGAAGCGGAACAGGGGCAGCGTGTCCCTATTGTGAATCTGTTGGGTCCCGCCAGTGCCACGCCCTCTCCCTTCAGGTGTCAGTATTTTGATGACGATTTCTGGCAGGAATGTAATGAGGAAGAAACCTGCTGAATAATAGATGCACTTCCTCATTTCCCAGTGTATGGTTGCCACACACAAAGAGGATGTGCTTTCCATCTGGTGCGGTACAGATTGTCCATTAATGTATTTGGTTAAAGACCAATGGGCCAAATGTAAAAAATAAACAAATTCTATCACTGATGAGAAAATATAGATCCAGCATGAAATAATACTTGGTTTAGGTTTTATTTGATATACCATATTGTACCACAAGAACACTACATTGACTTTAGAGAACCATTGGTTGGTTGAGACTTGAGATAGTGTTTACGATGTCTCCACTGTTGTACCACATGTTTATAACAAGACCACACAGTGGCTGATGGTCATTAGTGGTGTTACAATCAGGAATGTCTGAAATGTGCTCTCTTTTGGGCCTCTTGACATCCGTTACACAGAACTTATAGAAGGAAATGTTTCACAAGAGTTTGGGAGATTGCATAATCCCACCCTATTAGGTCACAAGGAAAGCTCTAAGCATGTGACTTTTTGCTATTTATCTGGGTAGTAAAGAAAAACTACTTTCAGAGACCATGGATCACATGACAAGAACAACAGAGAGGATGTAAAAAGAGGCCGATGATCAGATGATCAAAAGCAGAAGTGTAAAGAGGATGTGATATTGTAGAGATTTTCAAATTGCTGTTGTTTATTAGCTTATTTATTTCCAAAACTTCTTCACTTGACAAATTAATGACCACTGGTAAATTATTTGCAACGGTCAAAATCAATGAAATACAACTACAATTATTGATATTCTAATGTCCTATTATCTTTAAAGTCCTTTTCAGAAATGGGTATAAAAACATTGCCTCTATATGTAAGCATCTGAAGTGAACAACTGCAGAGGACACTAACCTCTTTGGTGTTATGTCAAAGCCTGTGCTAGTTCACAAAACATAAGCCAGTAACGTCACAAGGTCTGGTTAGCTAAATAAGTCCCACTATTATTCTTGGTTGGCGTAGTGAGCGCAAACAAGCATACGTAATACATAACAGCTGCTGGATGAGGGCAACTCTTGTGGTCCGCCATGTTTTCTCCTTTCTAAAGCAGACTGTATCCATGTTCCACATCTCTACCACACACAACCAACCACAACTACCTGTTATAGAAGTGTGAAGAAATCTTTTGTAAACACCATTATGGGACACGTTCATATTGTCCTAAAAACGAATGACCTTCATTCCCTTCACTTATTTCATAATTAATTCTGAGGAACTGCAAGATTTTACAAATGAATTTCTAGATAAGGGATTGAAGAACAAATGTTTGATTTTCCCTCTCCAGTCCCATTGTAAGGACTGTTTTGAAGTATTTGAGTTTTTGGAGGATGATGTAACTGTCCTGTAAACGTGTTGATTCAATCTGTCCATTTTGACAAATTGTTTGTATGAACAGTCAAGTAAAAACTATATTGAAGAATTATCCACAAACCATACTAGTTATCAGCTCAGTGATCATTCTGAAATGTATATTATGTCACTTTTGTCTATTAGTGAACTAGTATCTTTTTGTGGATATTAGGATGATAACATTTCTGGGTCGATTCTGAAGGTCAGTGTAATAAAAGCTATTCATTTAACCATGTTTGTTCAAAACCGAGATATACGTAATAGTTTTTTCCCCCTTCTCAAAATGTGTAGAAACTTAACCCACAGACACCATTTTAATTATTAGCTGATGTCCATTGCCTTATTTATTTGTGTGGCAGAACCGGTTTACATCAATATAACATGAAATACACAATCACGTTGCTTCGATTGTGCAATCAGTTGTATGGAGCAAAGGTAAGTGTATAAATTACTTCTCCAAAAATCACGCAATAGGGTTCTAGTGGCATGTGGGCGGATTCCTACCCCCAAAAAACAAACGTAACCAAATCAAAAGGAAAAGTCTGTGGACAGCCAACTTGACCTATTTTGACTTAATATTAATTGCGTCATTACACAAAATATTTACATCGAGCGGTTTTTCTAAAGTAATTGAACTGAAGTGGGAGGAACCCGCCCGACTTCTATCCATGACTTTGCAGAATTGTCAATGAATGCTAGTGACCAAGCCTAGAGCGAGTTTAGAGACGGAAATTCTAGGCTAGCATACAAAGCAGTAAGTAGCCTAGCATAGTTTAGGAGTAGGTCTAATGCGATTGTCGAACTATTCCACATGAATGATTATGACAGTCTATAATAAAAGCACAATCCTTTCATATGACTCACGTAACTATGTAACTATATTGAATTAACATTTTTAGTATTTCGAAAAATACCGATTAGGTTGAACAGGACAGTTAATGAACTAACTCAAACTTTAAGTCGTATTTTAATTTTTTCTAAGTTGGAAATATTCAATAAGAGTTTTTCAACAATAAGTATCAACACAGGTCAACCTTCAGCTACGACAGTGTAATGCGTTACAGCTAATAAAGTCATATTTACCTGTTGACTAGGATGTATTTTAGGCATCTCCAATTCCATCATAATGGAGAGTTGGTTTGTCTCTTCGTAAAGAAAATCCCAATATATAAAAATATATTTGTAATCCTTTACAGCAATATAAAATGGTGGACTATCCGAAGGCGAGGAGTCCGGCAGAGGGCAACGTTTTGGCTATGAGGGAATAATTGCTTCTAATCTTATGAAATTTTACGGAAAACCCCAAGCATTGGCCCTGCCCCCAAGATGCGGCAACCAGTCAAGAGCTCTGAGAGAGTTACGTTAGGGTCGTCCCTCAACATACTATTGGGCGGATAAGCCCAGTCTCCTCTGGACAGCCAATGTAGCATTTATATACGCTTAGAGACGAGGTTTTTATCTAAACCATCAAAATGAATTAAAAGACATTTCCTTAGTGACTTACATAATATCTGACCAGATTGATATTTCTATACAATTACTTTTGATAAGATAGTGTACATGACGCTCAATAAATATTTGATACTTATACAACAACAATTTTCATTATTAGAATGTTAACTCCTAGTTCTCCTTTTTGACTCGAGTAAACAGCCACAAACTAATATTAAATAGCATCGATGTCTGATTCCACAGCCACAGAGAACCAAGAACAAGGAAACAACAATTTTACTTTTGGTGCAAATGTAAGGTTTATGCCAATTTGGGTAAGGTCAGGGTTGGATTAAGGTTGGGTTTAAAATCATTTGATTACATTCACAGTATCTTTTAAAGATACTCTATTTGCAGCTGTTGTTGATTACATTTCTGTACAATTAATAGTACTTCAATGATTTGAGATATTACGAAATACATTTTAGATGATATCACAAGATTCAATTCGTTTTTGGATATTTTTAAAGCCAAGTTATATCATTTTCTAGTAAAGTAGCCAGCACAATCATAGGCATGGTTTAATAGAAGGTGGTGTTCAAATGTAAAAGAGGTGGTGCACAGCCCTAGCATCACATGTTTGTTTGGCCTGAGACCTAACTAAGTAGAACCTCCACTCACTCTCATCCTATTGAACCTCAAGTTTAGGAATTACTAATTCTAGTGGGATTTGCTAGAAACAACACTGAGTCATCAACAGCTGAAATCTTTAAAATGTTACCTGTACTTATGTTTGTCCTGCATTACCACAGTCCTGCAGGTGAGTCATGCCATGAATATATTTATATATTTTTAAGGCTCTTATTATTGATTGGTGAAATATAGAGAATATAGAGCAGTGGTCCCGGTTTGATCCAGACCACTGGACCATATCAGTTGTTACATTTAGTAAAATATTTACTGAATACAACCACAAATGACATGCTTTCGTTGCTCAACTAAGCATGTCTATGTATGGTAACCTGTGCAGTTTGAATAGTTGTACTTGTCTCTAGATTGTGTGATTTTATAAAACAATTAGTGTTTTGGTGATAGGACACTGACTTGCTACCAAAGCTAAGTTGCTGGTTGTAATTTCTCACCTGCAGTGACACTGACGGGGGGGACGGAAAACCAGTAACATTGTCATTAAACAATTAACGTTTATGACCTGTTTTATGAACAGTAACATCATTGCTATTTATAAATGTTTTTGGCCTGTGGTTTTAGTCCTAAATGTAAAATTTGGTCCTGGGCCCTGGGATTCCTGTCGGTGTCCCTGCTCGAGTGTCCCAGCCAAAGGCTAATTGAACATTTGTGTGAAGACCTGAAGATCACAGTTCACAGGGGTTCTCCATTCAAACTGACAGAACTTGAGAGGATCTGCAATGAAGAATGGAAGAAACGGCCCAAATACTGATCTGCAAAGCAGGTAGAGATGTACCCTTGAAGACTCACTATTGTGATCACTGCCACAGGCCCTTATACAGAGTATTGTATACTACCTCAGTTTTCACTTTCAATAAGTGTGCTTACATTTCTGAAACTTGTGATGTATGTCATTAAATGTAAAATTGTAGTTTATAACACAACAAAATGTAGAGAAAATTATGGGATCTGAATACTTCACAAATCCCCAGTAAGAACAAGTAAGAATGTTTTGAATTTACTTCTAAACAGCGATTACTAGTGAGTGATTGTTGTTGCTAGAAAATCCTGTTAACATTGATAGTCCCTAAACTCGAGATCAAGTAAGAACCAGTTTAGGTACTTGGCTACCTGAGACACAGAAAAGACCCAGACTGTTAACTCAAGGTCACATGGTATAGCCTGGATTCTGTTGCCTTTGAAGATGACCTGACCTTCACTAAATACCATATCTATTTAAATAATATGAAATAGTATTTACAATGAAAGTAGGTATATAGGTTGTATGTGTATACATATATATGTGTGTGTGTGTGTGTGTGTAAGCACATTACTGCTAAATATTTAGGCTAATTTCTTACCTTTAAAGTAAATTAATCATGCCTATACTGAGACATGTTTCTAGAATATTAAACTAATTTGTAAAACGATATATTTGAAAGCCCCTAGGCTACAAGTCAAACGTTTTGACAGCTGAGTGCCAGCACGCTGATGGAATCTCTTTTCAAATAGCGTTTTAAAACCTGCCTTGTAAATGAGGTGGTATTTATACATCCTAATAGAGCCTCACTATATCTGTAGCTATATAGACAATCTTACCTATGAAGTCCACTTCACACTCCTACTATCTGAAATTACACTACGCTTTTTTTCTCAAGCGCGCCCACAAATACGCGTTCACGTTTGGCAGCTCCACGTCGACATTCTTCCAGCTGCAGACTGAGCAGCACAGAGCTGAAATAAGAGGTAAAAACGGTATGAAGGCACTTCGAACACTGTTTGGAGCCTCCAGAGGAACGACAACCGCGAAATAAGAATTGGGGAAACTCCTGTTTGATTTGATAGTTAGCCCTGCAACTATAGCAGATAGGCCACTGTTTTTGGCGTTTTATGATCTGTTTGCCCTCGTGCTGGATTGCAGCTGGCCCCCTTTAACAGTGCTCACTTTCTACCAGGTACAGTATATTCAGTTGTACTTATTTCGTTTTTTTATCCTTGTGTTGTCTTATTTACAGGTATGCAGCTATGGTATTTCAAATCGGTTTATCGAATTGCAACATACTTTAATTCACTGTTTTATTTTGCACTTTGTAACTTCAAGAAAATTAGCAACTATCCATAATGTACTGAATACAATTTATATGCTAACTAATTGCAATTTCATGTCGACAGTGTGGAATGGTTTACATTTTATAGGTAGACTATTGATCATGCATTATTGTCATTGTTAAGGTCAGTCTGTGGCTTGTGAAAAACTCAACAAGTCGCTAAACAGTTGCATAATGAATGTGGGTGTATTACCCCTGAGGTGAAATATTCAGCATAAAGAAATTCAAATTCAGAGATTCCAAATTTGGAACCTTAAGACACGTCATCTATTCCACATCTGGAGTGTCCTAATTGTTAACTTTTACAACCTTGAATATAGTCAAGGTTAAACTGCAAAGTAAATACTTATGTAAAAAAAGCCCATACTGTATACAATTGTATGATTTAATTATGATGTGGTGGCAGATGGAGAATCAATCTAAGTTTCCAACAGCAGGCTGGTCATTCATTTTCTTCTGTCTTGTCTTTAATTTGCACAGAGTTAATAGGCTACTCTACCAAGTTTCATGTAATGTAACATTTTTCAAGTGCTCAGCTTTGCTTGTTTTTATTTCATCTCATATCATAGTTAAGTTTACTTAGGTTACATTTTAATTCTATGGAAAGCCATCTCCACCCCATAATTAAATATTTTCCACACTAGTGTTAAATGAAAGTGTTCACCAAGCAAGCACATGAATAGAAAATATTTCACTGTCTTGTTATATGTTGCAGGTGAAGAATTGGAGAAAAGGGTTGGCACAAAGTAATAGCCTACTATGTGGCACCGTGGCTTTCCAAGTAAAGTTCTGTGATACACTTCGACTCTTAATTGTTTGCAGTCAGTGCATTACAGAACTTTGTTTTGGGAGTTAATGCTCTGGCCTGAGGGACACAAACCTACCATCTGGAGAATAGGGACCATTTATTCCACAGCATGCCACTTATAGACTACAATATGCAGACACCTTTTCAAATGTTTTTTCCATTAATAAAGTTTTTAACAATGCTTTGCCTCATGAGTTTAACCTATGTGTGAATAATTTCTCTGCTTCTATACTTTGGTTTGTCTCTTGATATGTTGGTATTGGAGTGAAATAATTGTCTGAACTTTGTTGGAAAAGTGCCAGAAAGACTAGGTTTATTGTTCCATAATTTCTTATGAGACTACATGTACATTTAGAAGCCATATGGAAACTCCAGACTTCACTCATGCTTCACTTTCATTTGGTAATGTGACTCGTGGAGTTTAGAGAGAAAGTTGTTGCTAATCTGGGTTATATGTCATAAAACATTGGATGTTTTACTGTAAGAAAATGCGTAATTGTATCACACCGACAAACATGAAATCAATTTCCCAGGGAGTACATATACCAAAATGTTGTGCATGTTCTATTGAGTATTGACATTGTAACATGTGAATGGTGCATAACTGTCTGTTCTTTCAAATTGCTCATATATTGTAAGAATGAAGAAAACAGTTTCAGAGATATGAAGCAAATCGGATGGACTAGCTAACTCCGCTCAATGGTAATTATTTTCTTTACAAGGAGCATGTGTACACAAATAAATGTAGAATAGGAATTAAGGGTTAAATGTTGTTCTTCTGTGTAAGCATTAGAATATGATAATATTTCTATCATATTTAAGATGCAGTCAGGGACTTTTGCCAACAAAAATATCCTTTTTGAAACTTCCGTTTCAGGTTGGATGTGAAATGCGTTTTTCGTATGTGCATAATCTGTAATTAGGATTACTATCCTACCTCAGTTAGCATTTAAAAATGCAAATGAAGTTTGAAAGCAAGCGTTGATGTCTTGGGCCACATATCGGATTCGTACATGATGCAGTACATTGTCAGAGACCCTTTTTGACTGAACAATTCCACTTTTATAAACAGTGGCTGAAAATCACAGACTGTGTCTTAAATTCAAACATAGATAAAGATACCAAAATACTTCAAAGTGCAATGAAATTTAGTTCATTCATTTATTTCTGGCATTAAATGTCTGTGATTTTGAACATAAAGTCCCTTTTATCAGTGTGTTTTTATTTGAGTTCTTCATTCATGGTCTTTTAAGATCTGCAGCTTTCTGTCATAAACAAGTGTAGGCTACCTGTCTATGGATCACATTTTTCAGAGAAAAGGACAATCAAAACCAAAGAATTGTTCATGTATATTAAAACTGCCACATGTTAAATTTCATTATCTTTAGTTTATCCCTGAACCGGTGATTTCTGAACTTTAGGAATACATTAACCACGAGGTAGGTGCCACTAAATTATATTTCCAGCATGCTGTAGGGCAAATCTAACTAACTCCAAATCAACTCGATTGTTTCAAATGTTATTTTTATTTTAATCGGGTCCAGTACTATTTACATACTTGCCACGAGTTGTGAAAAGGTACAACAAAAAGCTAATAAAGCAAGTTATATTAATATCAGAGGAAGTCGATTCCCACATTTTCCAACAATGTAATATAAATATGTGTGTGTGTGTATATATATATATATATGTATACATATTTTTATATATTATTAACATGGCACGTATCAAATGCAAAGCATGATGGGATTCTGTTACAATATACCTCATATCCTACTATCACTATGCACTGCTGACCTCTGACAGCAGGCTTTCCATGCACAAACACGGAAGCAGCATGGCGTCAAACAGCAACAGTTCCGAGAGGCAACGAATTGCCCAGCAAAGATTGCGAGTAATTGCCCGTCATTTACAGAAGCATGAGGACGGTGACTCGGGAATAATCGCAGCAGAATGTAAAGCTGATGCTCTTTGCTCAAATGAGGGGGAAAAAGGGACGGTGCCGAAAAAGAGGTAGGATTGGCGGTGGTGTTGCAGTAGCAGTGGTGGAGCAGAAATGCTACCTTTAGTTACCTAGTACAAGGGATTATCAGGCAGTATTTATGAAATAGCTATCAGATTTTTAATTAAAATTAAGACGTAACATGAGTGTTTTGTTTGTTTATTTTGATTCATTGTTTACAAACGATGACATCGCTTGCATATTCCCATTCAGACACTGATGCTTTCATTTAGCTAAGCCAACAAGCTAGCTAGCTACCTCTAACAAAGTGTTCATTCATCGAAGTGGGTGCGGCGCCACTGTTTTCTGTTACTTATACATCTTTTTCATTGTAGTTATTTGAAATGTTAAAGGGTATTTTTATTCACCCACTCTCGGTTCAAATTAACGTTGAGGTCAATAAAAGCTACAGAAGCTGTACCATTTTATCTTTAATGATCGTTACTGTATATGGCTCACCCTAGCCACTCCTAGTTTAAAGTGGGCAGCCGAAGTTCATGTACACTACAAGAAAAGCTACTCAAAAGTGTATGTAGTCAATATACCTAGCCTATTTCATTTCCAAATTCACATTGTAATGTTTTGATAATGACTTCAAAACAACCAGAGAAATCTCAGCTTAATCAGACAAACAATAACAGTATTACCAAGCCACACTGTTGAATATTAATGTTTCTAGTTATTCTATATGCTTAAATGTATAGTAATATATCATCATTTATAGAGTTTTGTTTTGTTCAGGTATGTGACACCTCATCACAGACAAAATCATGTTTGATAGAAATGAGAATAGGGTAAAGTACAGCAGGTAAACTTTCCGCCTAAAACTTGGATTTGATTGGCCAAGACCTGTGGTGGTCTGACTCAATTCCTTATGAGGCTAGTCAGCTGTTGAACTTTCACAGTCATGCTTTAGTGACATCTAGTGTCAGATATGTTTAAAGCAACAGTCACCTTGGAGCACATTTCAAGTCCTCAATATTTACATTTCAAACAGATCCTATTGTCAGAACCCACACCTATTGTGTAGAATAGGGACCATGTCCAGGTCAACTGACATGGCCAATACAAATCTACCAAAATCATTAAGGTTTTTGTGTTTTTTTTCTACATTACGGCTGGCTCTACATTGTGCATCTGGGAAGTGTGTTCTATTATTTCAGGTGTTTGTGAAGCAGCAAAGGGTGCTGATGTTTATTTAAGCTCAACCATACCTGTAGGTCAGTTAGGCTACTGTGTTCCTTTCTGGCATGATGAGTTTGACTTGGAAACCAGATTTACAGGTTTGGCAGGGTCTAAGTCTATTGACCCATGAGTTTCTTGCGCATGCTTCTTATGGCCACTACTATAGAAGATAACACTAGCCTAAGCCTGATTCCCCAGTTAAAATTCTGCCCTTGTCTTCACCAAATTAGAAGGAATCTTTTGGGAGTTGCCTCATTTACTTGGACTGTGCTCTTCACTAGAGTGTAGAAATGTTGGACACTTCATAGCTTGGCTACTGGAATGTCAGCCAGGAGTTACTTTACCACTGTTACATAACAAAATTAATGTTGTTGATATTATTTTTTTTACATTGAGTACACTATGCACATTTTAAATAAGGCATCCTATGGTACTTGAACTGTACCAAATCTACCACACCATTTTTTTATTTAGAGGAAAAGTGATTTTACCACACTTACATTTTTGGATTATCTATTTTATTCTGACTATTTGTCTTTTTGCACATAATAAAATTAGCTTATTGTGGCCAATAATCTTTCTGGTGTAGTTTGACTTGATCCAGGACTTGTTTGTATTCTCTGTCATTGTACTTTGTGACAGTAATGAAGTTAGAGGGGGAATAGCGAGGTTGAAGCATGGCATGACTGGTGGGTTCTGGCTGAGCCAGTCTCTCATGGGTCACATTAAATACACATAGAGACTTTGGCACATTACCGTTAGACTACAAGCTCAGCCAAAGGTCCGTTCTGATGAAGCAACTGAGTCTAGAGCATATGTGATTGAATGACTGGGCATATGGCTCGTAATTTAGAATTCCTTACCAAACACATTTTGTTTGTAAAGCTTTTGGGACAATTCATTGACGATTGGTGTTGGTTATAAAATGGGACAACCAATTATATCTTGCATTTTGTTTTGGTTAGTGATTTGTCAAAGCATTGTTTTTTCCCACGTTTCGAAATGTGGAATTTGATATGTATAAATTTGAAGGAGCTATGTCTCAGTTTTGGTCGTTCTGCACCAAAATATTGGTGTACTTTTAAATGTATTTAATGAACGCTTACTTCTTACCAGGTGAGGTTTGACTTAGGGTCTGACTGTTGTCCTTCGGTTTGCTACCTAACAAGCCTTTGGACACCTTAAATTATGAATTTTTTGTCTTTATTTTTACAATGTATTAATATATGTATTATTCCATGGTCACATAATTAGGCCGGGATTTTGAAATGTATTTTAAAACATAACCTTTGACTTTTTATTTTATTTTACAAACCATTCATTTTGATCTTGCCTCATTGTACCAACTTCCTATCAGATTTCAGGAGAGTTCTCTAGATATTGTTTTGAAGTGCCACATGCAGGTATATCCATAGTCTGTAAAGAACTTCTAGGTCTGAAGCTGACTAAGCTATGTTTGAGGGAATTGGCATTTATCTATATTTTAGAAAGATATCTGTATATTCTGAATTCCACCTAAAATATGATTGTCCATTGTATTGCCTTGCCTGTGGTTGTGTGGTCCATTACTCTAGCAGGGGGGGGGGGGGTTCTGGTGAATCTTAGGGGTACAGGGTGGGAACAGTTTATTTTCTGTTTAAAATTTTATATAAGGTGTACTTCTTTCATGTACATATTCAATGTCTCTTGTTCTTCATTTGCCCCCCCCCCATCATCTCCTGTTTTCTTTGCTTTTATATCTTAAAAAACTGTGCTTGCTTTATTGTGTTTAAAATGGAAATGGAATAATTCGATTTAGTCATTTCTGAAAATGTTCTCAAACATTAGGCGGTTCAGTATTTCTTAGCCAAGGATTCACCAGTGCAAACAACAGTGCCACATTTTGGTTAGGATATTAAATGGGTGTCCTGACTGAAGTCACTGAAGATCCAATGGTTCATTTTAAGACTGTTAATACTAATGTCCTGGCAACATTTCCAATCTGGCCCTCATCCCAACATTACTCCCTAATCATCCCCTGCTTCCAATTGGCTGAGTCATCCCCTATCCTCTCCCTGTACCCAGCAGGTTAGAGCTGTAAATGAGAATGTATTCTTGATCAATTTATCTTGTAAAATAACAATCTGCATAAAAGGGGGAACATATGTAAACTACAAGACTATTCTCAGGACAAAAATTAACATTATCATGCAGTCAGAAAGTGTTATATAATCAGGAATGTTCCAGAATGTTGTCACAACCACCTGGTGACATTAGCATAGTGGTGGTTTCACAAGGTGGAATGTGACATGTTCTGGATCTGTACTGATCAAGCAGTGAGGCAGACAGCACAAAAGACTCTTTCAACATTTCTTTAATACAAGGTGTAATAAGACAATAATTGTAATTCTTCATCATGTGTGCATTTGTATGTGTTGTAACAGTCTTAACGTTCATTTGTGTGGGGTTTCAACTAAGCACTGGGTTCAATCAGGTGGCAATGCAGAGTTGTGGTCGATGGCTTTGGGACAGTTTACAAAGGTTTACTGGTTCTAATACCTGATCTGAGAAAGTGAAAACCCTGTAATTGGGTCTCTGAGGATAACCCTAATAAGGTCATTGCTGTAAATACGAGTGTGTTTTTAGCCTATTTACCTGTTTAGTAAGGGTGAAATAAATTAGTACAGTTGTGCTCAAAAGTTTGCATACCCTTTGGAATTGGTAATACAGCTCTGGAAAACATTTGATCATCGCACTATTTTCTTTCCATTCCAAAAAATTTAAAAAGGAAGGTTTTGAGTGAGCAACGGAAGGTTTACAAAAACTTTCCTTTTCATCTTTTTTGGAAAGGAAAGAAAAATGTGCAGTGGTCTAATAATGTTTTCTTATGGGATTCATATTCAACTGTAGGTTATAACAGAATGGCACCATCATAATACAAAACATGGCAACAAAGAAAAAATAAATAAACTGACCCCTGTTCAAAAGTCTAGTTATTAATACTGTGTATTTTCCTCTTTGGCGATGTAGGTTGATGTTAATATTTACCATCGTACTTTGCTTGCAATTGTCCGATGCTATACAAGCACTTACATTGATTATTAAAATCAAACTATATGGAGACTTGAAATGGACAGGAGACAGGCGTCTGTCTTCATCTTCATCTCTCATAGTTGTCATTGTGGGCACATGGCTCTGGACAAAGGATTCTCCGGGCCTCCAGACATCTAATGGGCAGCCACCTGGAATACAACGCAGGGCGGTTTTAATGCTAATCTGAAATCACCTGATACATCAAGCCATAAAGCTACTGGTTTATTGAGGGTGATTAGTCACATGTGACACTAACATGTGCCAGTTTATCTGTTGGGACCAACTATGATGTAGCGTTCTTTAATGTCGCTGTTTCTTGACAATTTTAATTGGCTGAGCTGCGTTATGAGCTTTTGATGCTGTTCGGAAGGATGGCCCATAAAGTTTGTATTTTAAATCAAATATTTTTCCATACTCGCTATACGTGGGCATAACAGGGCGGATTGTGCTGCTGCCCATAAGTTAGTCCAGCGTTCTAAGCTACTGTCTCTGGTGTGCACATCACACTGTATGTGTGAGTAGGATTCCAGCCGATGGTTAAAGTAGTTTGGCAGCAAGTTGGATTTGATCCTACTCAGCTGCACCCATGCCCCTTTTTCTTCTCTTTCACCATTTTCCTCATATATAAAGCCTAAAATGCCTGAAAGCAATTATTTTCAAAACATTGTCAGTGGTTACTATCTGTAAGGAGACCTCATTCACGCCTATTTCATTTTCAATTCCATATTGCACATTCATCTGCTTAATAGTGATTCAAATACAGAAAATACAGCTAATGACTATTTTAAAAATAACCTGACCCTTTTTGTCAGGTTCATTTCTGTTGAGAAGCTGCAAGATCTCTGTTGCCATTGGTTTCTTGGCTACCTCCCTTACCAAGATCCTTTTTCCCTGGTTACTTTGTGGGCAGATGGCTAGCTTTGTGGTTCCAAACTTCTTCCATTTCACAATGATGGGGCCCACTGGGTTCCTGGGAACAGTAATGATGTAGCAATATATTAACAACCTTCCCCTGATCTGTGCCTTGACAATCCTCTCTCGGAGTTCCCCGGCGAGTGTCCTAGTGTTCATGGCTGGGATTTTGCTCGGACATTTGATTGACAGGTTGTGTGCCTTTCTGAATGATGTCTATCTAATCAATTACAATTTCCACAGGTGGACTCCGTTCTAGAGACATCTCAAGTATGATCAGGAAGCATCTGAACTCAGTTGGTAGTGTCATGGTGAAGGGTGTGAATTGAAGTGCATGAGATTTATGATTGGTTGTGTGTCGATTGATGGCAGAGAAAATATTTTTTATCAATTACAAGTCTTTAAAAAAAAGGTGGAAAAAGTAAAGGTGGCTGAATACTTTCCAAAGGCCCTTTTTATATTTAGAGCTTCTTATAACAAGTCAGTTGTACCCTTTTTAAATTTGCTCTGTCTTTTGAAATGGCTTGATTTGAGTTTGCCCCTTTTTAACAAAAATTTGAACTGACCTAAAGGTTTAGTCATCGGGATTGTCGAATACTTTATGACAATATCTTCAAAATCTCCAACCCCTTAAAGGATCAACGTTAGCCGAGGAACGGACATCAGACAGCGGCACTTCCCCTTTAAATGCACACTCAATCCATTACTATCCGAGCCGCCGTCTTGGGCTGCTCGTTGACGTGTTTGCTGGGTCTGCTGTGGTGCCAGACTGTGACAGGAGATCAGGCTGGCAGGGAGAGGTTGTCTCCGTCTCATGCTGAACATTGACTGTCTGTTTGGCAGGCATTCCTAATGGTTTTACTCTACCACATTAGCATCCCAGCACGTGGGACAATGTGAGTTGTTGGTCCCCTCTAAGAGAATTGGCCTGTTCTTTAATCATGCCAATTAATGAGTTTGACTTTTATAAGCATTCACTTTAAAGCATGTGGTAGTTCAACTCTGACCTGGAAGCACATGACTAAACTGTCAGCGGTGATGCATTCTCTTGATATTGTAAAATTCCGCCTGTCCTTTGATTTCAGTGCTCAAACTGGTTTCTTGTGCTCTCTGGCCTGTTTATTTTGCTAAGCCTTAAGTGTTTTTCTAAGTCTTTCACAAGGCTCATTTATGGGATTAATTATACTCCCCAAGGAGTGTCATTGTGACACTTTGAATATCTGGTCTAGGTTGATCCCCTGTTTGTTAAGGTGATTGTATTCGTGGTGAACGTGGGTTTGCTCCTGGTTGTACCAGGTGGGTGAAGTTGTCTCAAGGTAAATGTAGTGCAAGTTAACCTTATCAATCCAAACGACCTGTGGGATATGTGGCACCTGGGTTAGAAGGTTTGGTCAGGATCATCTCCAATCAGTCAAAAGACTAGGCTAAATCAGATGCCTTTTTCACTGAAAATCATTGCTTTTTCAGCGATTTAATTGAAACAGAACTGACCCCAAACATGAGAACTTTAATTCAATCAAACATTTTAAATATATATAAATATATTTTTTATGTTTCTGAACAATTGCTCATGCTGCCTTGTAACATGAATAATCAGTTACTGTGGAATTTTGAGAAGAACTCCCTCACACATTTCCCGTTCATATTCCAAGCGACACTACCCAGAGCAATGCTCTTCAGGTTCATAGAACTCCCCCATTCCTCTGCCCGTGGGTTGGAAGACTGCTGTTGATGCAGTATAAAAGAATCAGGTTTTCTTCCATCACCGTTACTGTACCAACAGGTTTTTTTAGGTGTGGACATGGGCTGGATGGGATGGTCACTGCTAGCTTTCAACAACCTAGACACGATCTACATATGACTGCTGTCTCTCACGGTGGCAAATATGTTAATTGCCATGATGTCAAAAGGCCAGTGAATAATAGTAAAATTAGGAAAAAACATTTCCTGAATGCAATATATCATGTTGCATAAAACCATAGATAAAATTCACACTGGGATGGCACACCAATCCTGAGACATGTTCATTAGGTGGAAGATGAACGCCTTCTAATTGTGCTGCCTTGTATCTGAATTGTCTTACTGCGGTGTCCTTAATTTTTTTGGGGGTGGGGAAACCACCCCAGATGGCATTGTAACAGCAAGAGCTCTCACTACCTTCCACAGCCAAATGAAACTGACTGTTCATTGTTTCCCCAGGCAGGAGATCATGAAGTGGAATGGCTGGGGCTACAGTGATTCCAAATTCCTCTTCAACAAGAAGGGCCAAGCAGAATTCACAGGCAAGAGGTATGGTATCTTGGCCCTGCATTCTCAACACTTCACTCTCATATGGAGACTGGCTTATTTTTCTCTCTGTGTCTGATGATCCGTGGGCCACTTCCTGGAGCGGTGCCTAAAACCTCCCCCTCCTGCCTGGCTTCGTTTAGAGTGGTCTGCTAGTGCCATCTAGTGACTGGTGTCTAGTCTTCACATATGTTCCCTTGATTTAGTCCCAGTCCCTGACATGAGGTCGGCGCGGGGTTTGGGTTAGATGTTGGAGACTCCCTAAATTGACTTTTACGTGTTCTTCCCAACCGCAGTAAAAGGGCTAACGGGTTACTTTCCTCATGGGGGAACGTTTGGTGTGCCGGCGTTAGACGCGGTTAGTTTGAATCACTGTGGTTGTAAAGAAGACCAGTCTGTTATCGCTTCCTCTCACTCTCTCCAGTGACTGAGCTTGAATTCAATCCACAGTGACAGCAGAATGGACGGCTCTTTTCTTTGGCGCGCCGTCATTTTCTTTTTTACAACTTCATCTTTGTCCGGCACGATAGAGACCGAGGCAGAGAGGGGCCTTATATTTTGTAATCGTGATGTAGGTTTAAGAACACAGCCTTGGCCCTCTGACTTAAAGCAAACGGGCCTGGTAGACTGTACTGGATTCAGCTCTTAGGGGAATAGGGCTCAGCACTTTAATTAGCTTTGTTTAAGCAATGCGGGTGGTCTGAGTATTGTACGTAGCAATTTAATACAGGGTATTAATTCTGAAAACAGAAAGGTCTGCTGGGCCGCGGCTGTGTGCCCCTGGTGGCTGAGCTGTGGCAACGCCTGGCCTCGGCTGGTCAACCACGACACTCCGGACCAATGACCTCACTCATCCTGAACCTCCGCATTCTGACCCAATCCCCATAACACGCGTCGTCTTCCGGCCACTCCCATCCGGTCATCTGGGGCTGGGGGGGACATGCTTGCGGTGTCCAAACTAAACTGTGGGCCATCGCTTCTTTCCAGGTACCGGCTCAGTGGTATGATCCTGCCCAGTTTGCAGGACTGGTTTGAGAACACCTTCGGAGCAAGCGTGAAGCAGCATAAAAGCCCGGCCACGGTAGGAGTGCATTTGTTGTCTGCCCTCATCTCTTCCTGACAGTGTAGGTTCCAATGAAAGCAGCAGTCTGTTATCTGGCTCCGCCCCCTGTCTGTGTTCCAGCCTTCCCTGAACGCTGGTGCTTTGCCGCCGGCCAACCTGAATGAGGCCTTCCTCCAGGACCTGACGGCCACGGGCATCCCCTTTTCACACGAGGCTGACGACCGAGTGTTCCGCGCCCACGGTGAGGCATGCTGGGAAGACTGGTCCTCCGAGCGGGCTGGCAGCAGTCCTGAGAGGTTTAAGACAGATGTTATATAGATGTAGCCCTTGTCTCTCCGTTTCTGTTTTTCAACGTGGAACACAGGAGTGAATCCGCACAAACTGTCAACCAGTTCAGTTGTATTTTGCCCACATTGTACGGCTACAAAAGTCCCCATTGCCGCTTTCTTTCATAGGGCGTTGAAATATATTGTCTTTTCCAGGTCACTGCCTACATGAAATCTTTGCTCTGAGAGAAGGACGAGGGTTCCAGAGAGTTCCTGACATGGTCACGTGGCCAAGTGAGTTCTGCGTCACCTTTTTTCTTAACGGCCCACAACCCCGCCCCCCCACGCCTTGCCTCATTCAATCGTGGTTTAATCTGTGCAGAAGTATACAGGTATTAATATGTATGAGCAGAGGTTGCGCCGGGGGAGGGGGTTTGACACCCAGTACACCCTGGCTGGGGCCAGTATGACACGGGTATGAATTACAGCACAGAGATGGTTTGGCTGCAGTTATGGCCGGCACTATTTTATCATGCAAATGAGTGTTGACTGATGGTTGGAACTTGATTAGCGGGCTCCCAAGTGTGCAGCAAATCACGGAGCTCCTGTAGCAGCACTGAAACTGGAACAATCCCTGAATGTTAACTCTTCCAAACTTGCATAAAATGTCACTGCCCTGCCTGTAGCATTGGTGATGCTAAAACCTGAATTCCGGTCTAGTTACTTTCGTATGTTTGTTTAAGAGGAGGATTGTTAGTCTTGTGAGCTGTAATCCCACTCCAAAGCCCTCTGCTTAATTGGACAGCAGAGTGTTTTGGAACAGAGGCATTTCTCATTGGCCGGCGCGGGAGAGCTTGAGCCCAGTCAAGCAGATCCGCAGAGGTGGGTATTGCTGCTCTGTCCTCCCTCTGTCACTCAGCCGGGGGCTCAGTGTGAGTGGACGTGGGAGCTGGGATTGGCCAGAGCACCTAGACCGTATTGATCCCGCATCCCACCTCACAAATCTGGGCTTCATGCTCTTTGGCTTCATCTCAGGAATGCCCCCGGCTAAATCTGAGCCATCTTTCCCTGGAAGCCCCCTGCCTATCCCTTGCTCTTTCTGGCTCTCTGCTCTGATGGCCTTCTGAGAGTGTGTCTTTTTTCCCAGAGACTGTTGGTTTATGCGCTCTTTCTTATTCCCTTCGCCCCCCCAAGTACCCCTGTTATCCCTGTAACACTCATTTATAGCTGGCTGTTATGTAATGGCACAGCATGTCTGTCCAACATTATGGTATTCTTTGGCTCTGCAGGTTGTCACAACGACGTGGTGAAAATCGTTGAGCTGGCATGCAAGCACAACGTCTGTGTGATACCTTATGGAGGTGAGGGTTTCACAGTTGCAACCGTGTGTGTGCGTGTGTGAACTTTTTAAACATCTGTTTGACCAGAATTGTTATTTTGTATGCCACATCTTGAAGATGCAACGAGTAAAAGCGCTGGTTACAGTGGTCAGGGAGAATTGCAGGTCCTTTGCCTAACCAATCTCCTCCCCTCCCCAGGAGGAACCAGTGTGACCGGTGCACTAGAGTGCCCCCCGGAGGAGACGCGCTGCATCGTCTCCCTGGATACTTCGCAGATGGTGGGTAGTGGACAGACCTGAAAGCAGCGTACATAAGAGCCGCACGCTGCTGAGCTACACGCACAGCCACACACACACTGTATGAACACTAAAGGGACCAGCTACCCTCAGCTTTCTTCTCAACAGAACCGTACTGTTTTATAGGGCCTAACATGTACAGAGCCAAACAGTTTAACTGCATGCTAATTACATAATATTTGTGTTACTGAATAATATCTCATATGGATATAAACTGGTTATATACTTCTAGTGTGGACAATAGAAACCCAGCGATTCTGCCATTTCTTTGTCTTTTCGCTGGGAATGTCAGATGATCCGGCCACAGCAAAGGTAGGGGGCAGCATTTTACGCTCCTCACTCTATGTTAAGACTTATTCAAACTCTAGCTGAGAGACCTTCTCATCAATATACCTTCTCATAAAAATTCTCTGCGAACCTCCTCGGCCAAAATAGAACCTAATGGGGAAAGACGTTTGGTAGCAGTACAGTATCACAGTGCTGTAGAACAGCACTTTGGACAGGGTGATATACTGACGGCCTGGACAGTGCCGGTCCAACAGACAAAGAGGAGGCCATATAAAGACCGGTGACCAGTGTTCTGTGTCGAGGGTCACGGTGCCCAGCGGGTTGTCGGGCGGCACATGAAAGGCTGTGTACGACAGCGTCCGACACTTTATTACCGCTGGAGAACGATTGATGGCTGCTGCCAGGGGAGCTCAAGCTGTGTCCAGGGAGGACAGGAGAGGCTGAAACCGGGGGGAGGGGGATTTGCCGGGTTTAACTTTTAAAGAAAGTTAACCTTTTGGAATCGGCCTGATGCTGTGTCCTCCCCGCGGCCTCCAGTCACGCGTGTGCATCCCGCCGTTGTCCCCCGGGCACATCTTCAACAAACAACATGAGCTCAGTTGTTATCTCTGGCATAGTTGACCACATCATCTACCAAAGCATCTGGCTTTTACTCTCTGGCTATAATTCTTAAAATCCTTGTTTTTGTCAGTAAACAGCTAATGAATTACATTCTATTATTATACCCTAGTTCTATGTACCAATCGGGCAAGAATATCAAAATTACTGAAGCCGTGAAGGTTTCAAACAATGTATCTAATGCTCTTGATTAAAACAGCACTGTTTCCTTTATTTATTGATTGATTGAAGGCTTTTGATATTTTTTCATGCTATACTGAAGCAGAGATTGTCATGGATGGGTTTTTCTGAGCATGCTGTTGCATAGAACTCAGTGTACAAAATGTTATGTGCTCTCATCTGATAAATTCTCTGTTTTGGATTGTGTGCCCCAGGGCTCAGTACTTGGGCCCCACTTATTTTATATTTCTATAAATAATCTAGAGAAAATGTAGCAAAATGCCCAAATTCACATTTATGCTCATGACACGTTTCATGTCATGTTTTATTGTGCCTTTGGCAAAAGATTTTCCAAACTTAGCTACTTCTATTGCTGTTCAACACCTCGTGTCAATTGATGCTTGTTGTCAGTGCAGATAAAAAACAAACTAATGGTGTGCTCCAAAGCAAGAAATAGACCAGTGAGCCTTTTATTTCTATGCATTTCCAGGCCAAGGAGGTTGAGGCGGGAACTTTGTATAAATGTCTTATAATTTCAATGATGACCTCTCTTTTAATCTCTTTTAAAATTCAAGCTCTTGCAAGAAAAAAAATATTCTGAAGTTTAGAATTTATTTGAGTAATAAGGCTTGTTCTTTTGAAGGCAAATGGAGGATCATATCAGCTAATATTATCCCTATACTGGGTTATGGAGATTTAATATAGGAATGCTTCAGCTCAGAGATTCAGTTAGAGATCAGTTGACACCCTTCACCATGGAGCTTTGGAGTTTAGTTGAAATCGTAACGCCCTTTCACAGCATTGCACTTTAAATGCTGGGTTCGGCTGGTCTTGTCTACTCACCCTTAGTGAGTCAATGCTACACTTTTCTTTACAAAGCCATTCTGGATATCTTATTTGTGCACTTGTATTCTGCAGAAATCTGGTGGCAACTCATTCCGTTCTGGCCCAAATGCCCAAACTGAATTTGGTAAAAAAGCAGTTTGTACTCTACCCCATTGGCTTGGAACATCTTACAAAATAATTTTCAATTAAAACATTTTGTCCCCTGTGGTGTTTTTAAATCAATGATTAAAGACTTTCAGGCTGAATCCTTGACCTGTCAGTGTTTTTTTTTATTTGCTGTTTTTATGACTGTGATTTCAGTTTTTTGGGAGTACTTCTATTTGTTTTGTTTCTGAATAATTCTAAATTAATGACTTGCTTCTGCCTATCTTGGCCAGGACACTCGTGAAATGTTTTATTATCTCAATGTCCCTTTTCTGGTTAAGGTTAAAACCAAAAACAAACCTACTGTCTGTATACAATGCTGCCCACGGACATTTTTCGGCTGTACAAGACGGCAACTGGAATGTATTTGAAGACCATAATTCAATGGGTGACGGCAGTTTTAGAATACAACGAGAACAGCCATGGGGATTCACTGTCAACACGACTGCATTAAAACCCTCTGAACTGTATCAGATGTAGGGGGCTACAGAGCCTGCTTTTCATTTAGGCTAAACGCTTAACGCATTGTGCTGGATTTTACTTTGTGTTTGGCCTGGTGTGATTGCAGTAAAATGTTATGACCTAACGTGTTTTCTTTTTTGTCTTCGCAGAACCGCATATTATGGATTGACGAGAAGAATTTATTAGCTCGCATTGAAGCAGGCATCATCGGTCAGGATTTGGAGAGATTAGTAAGTCGGCTTCATAAGTGCCCACACGACTCAACTGTTTCATACTGAACCGTCTCTCGTGGAACGGCTCGTGTCGTCAAGGAGGACAGGTAGAAGCTTTCATCTGTAGGACATCTCACCTGTACCTGGACCTACCTCTCCCCTGGGGTTAGCGGGTTACTGGGTGCAGAGATCCCATGCTAGTCAGGTCTGAGCGGGAAACTGGGCAGCTGCCCTCCACAGCGGACCAGTGAAGGGTAGAGAGTGTGGCTCTGGCAGTGAGCAGATGGCACTATCAAGCTAATTCTGAGAAATTGAGAAGGAGCCAGTGCTTGATGTGGAGGAATGCGTGCTCTGCATCCCAAGCAGGCCCCACCTTTGCATATAGAGAGGGGCTGTTCTGAAGGAACAGATGGCTCAGCATTAAAAGCTGCCTGTCGGGGAGAGACGTGCCATAAAACCCACATGGCCGGACTCGCATCACCTGGAAGATGGGAGCCATTGAAGCGGGCTGGGCTTGGCCCCGCCGGCCGCTGGGACCCAGCAGTGAGACCATGGGCCAGCCTAGCCCGTGTCCAAAAAACACCCATCTTTTAACTTGCTATTCCATTTATTTCCCCCTGCTCTGCTAATTTTCCATGGCCGTTTGTTTTATTCTGTTGTAAAACTGTACGATGTCATAAAGCCAAGAATTTTTACATAAAAAGCCCCTAATGAGCCAGTGATTGAATCCAGCAATGGAATAGGAATTTCTTTCGTGCTGTTTTTTTCACTATCTTACTCTTGTGGCTTTGTTGGTTTCCATAACTGTTTGGTTTCAGCGTATTATGATTTTCATTAAATTGCGACGCAATCTTCTGTTAGGGTACATTTAAATGCAGTGGTTATGTGATCCTCCCAATACTGATGCGGGTGTCGATTTCTCCCCCAGCTCAACGAGGGGGGCTACTGCACCGGCCATGAGCCTGACTCCATGGAGTTCAGTTCCCTAGGTGGCTGGGTGGCCACCAGAGCCTCCGGCATGAAGAAGAATGTCTATGGCAATATTGAGGACCTGGTAAGTCTCCCTTCAGTGTCTGACACTGATCTCAGTAAGACTAAACTCTCAAAGCCATGTAAAACAAGTAAGCGCTGCTAAATACCGGCTTGCACAGGGAGTCGCAAAAACACTTGTGTCATGCTACTATATGGGAACCATTTTGTTTGTCTTCCCTGTGAAGAAGGCCTGTGCTTGTTTCGTTCAGTGGTTGACTAAATGGAGGCTGGGATCTGAGCTAGCTGCTGTTCTAGCCACTAGCCTGAGTATACAACTCTCTCTCTGTTTGGTAATAATATGACGCTAAGCGAGGAGCCATGTTATCCTGTGCCCAGGTGGTCCACATAAAGGTGGTGACTCCTCGAGGGGTGATTGAGAAGAGCTGCCAGGGACCACGCATGTCTACGGGTCCAGACATCCACCACTTCATCCTGGGCTCAGAAGGTAACAGGCGTAGTCATTCCTCCACAACTTCATCCTGGGCTCAGAAGGTTTGGGGTGTAGTCATTCCTCCACAACTTCATCCTGGGCTCAGAAGGTTTGGGGTGTAGTCATTCCTCCACAACTTCATCCTGGGCTCAGAAGGTTTGGGATGTAGTCATTCCTCCACAACTTCATCCTGGGCTCAGAAGGTAACGGGTGTAGTCATTCCTCCTGCCAGAACATCTTAACTTGCGTTCCATGAAACGGTGGACCTCTCGAGCGGCGGCTAGGTTAACTCCAAGCAGGGAGGGAGGAGCCATCAGCCATGTGACCAGTGGTGTTGGCCCCACCCCTTCTGTTTCCCATCCTTGTGGGAGCTCTGTGAGAATACTGCCATATGCCAACCCCCCACCCACAAGGTGTAGAGATGCCGGGGCACTGCAGTTTAACACAATTTCAACATGCATCTGAGAACTCTAACTACGTGCCTAACTTGCCTAAGCCGCAATGTACGCAATGAGTTGAATCCCTGTGCACAGAAGTTCTGTAGTTAAATGGGACCAGGTTTTAGTTTTGGGCCTGTTGGAGTTTGGCTTTTCACTGTGAAGCGGGCCCGTTGGGTAATGGAAAAGACAGGACCACCATTTCCCCAGGCTTGCCCCCTGTGTGGAATCCCACCTGGGGGGTCTACACTGCTGCTGAACATAGAGAGAGAGTGACACTGGGATCCAGACGCGCTTCTGCATGTTAAGTGGCTGATGTCACTACCAACCATGTTCCTTTTCTTATTCAACTCAGTACCCAGCTTCTTCCTAATCTCCTTGACCTTGAAGTGGCCTGAATACGAAAGTAGTTCCCTTCCAGCCTTCTTCAAGCAGCGTAAAAGGGAATTATTGGGATAATCAGTAATCATCAGGTTTCTGTTTCTCATCCGTGACTGGTGTTGTGCTGGCGTGTGAAACGGGCTCTAATCTCATGTTGTCTGGAGTTAATGCCATGTGAAACTGCCTCGTCAGGCTTCCAGAAGCACCTCGGGTTTAAACCATGTGGCATTTTTGGCAGGGAATGTTTATTTTTCTTATTCATTCTGTGATAACAAAACATGGAATGATAAGTACTGGTTGGTGCTGGTTCCTCTGTCTGACCCAACATGTACCAGGATATAGAGGGCATGTTTACAATGGTGTGATCCAGGCTTCCCCTCTGGAGTCAGCGTGTTGGTTGACCTTGCTGAGAGTGTTATTCTGGTCACAAACACTCGAAGATCAACTGGATAGATGGTGCATTTTGCCCAATTGTCTTAAACAAATTATTTTTACATACATTTAATGAATATTAATCAAGATTGTGTACTGAGAAATGGGTAGAACAGTAATCAAGGGCAAACCATTTGAAGTAACGCTGGCATAATAGGTTGTCGATTTAGTTTTCTGTCAGACACCTGTGTGGTGTGCTTTCTCTCTGACTTGTGGGCATCCACCACTGAGGTGCTGACAGTCACATGTTCTCCGCTGGGCCACTAGAGAGCAGCAAGTGGCTCGTGCTGTGACATTAAAGGGCTCATTACCTGCCGTGGCATACTCTGAGCAACCCCTAACGGATCTGCCTGTAAGCGGTCACCTCAGTGGTCCAACATGCCCATTATGTGAGTCAAGGACAAGCCCCACACAATGCCTTGTATTTCAAAATCTGGCATTAGAGTCCTAACTGACAACGGGTTATTTATTAGGATGTATTTGAAGGTAAATAATCGGACTATTCTTTTCTCAAATTAGCCAATGTTCATGAACGCTCATTAACATGTTAGCATGACATTTTTTATTTTTTGGGAGGTGGTACTTATAAGCACGTCGGATATTAAATAAGCGTCACATTTTGATTTCCTTCTTGATATTGGTTAGCTGGGGGGAGGAGTGATGGCTTTGCATCTAAGAGGATATCACTATTTAGTGAATATGTCATTATGAGAAAAGCTTTATTAGAATCTGTTCCGTCATTCATCTTTTATAGAATTTACTCTATCCACATAACCGGTTCAGACCCGATATATCTTCTGTGTTTTTTGCTGCTTTGACCTCCTCATGTCCTCATGGACATGTTTGTGTCCAAATTGCAGCCTATTCCTGAAAGTGCAATTTGTTGTAGTCTGCATTCTGGCCTGGGCTGGTGAAAACCAGGGACTAATGGAGAGGAGCTGCATGGATTGTAAACACCATTTTCTTACAGGCGTTGACACACTGTTTGTGGAGAAAAGTACTGAGAACGTAAGCAGCATTCGTTTAGACCCGACCATCAGTGTATAAACCACCATTGGTTTCTGACTGCATCACTTTCCTTGACCTACATGTTGCTTTTCACCTCTGTGTGCTGGTTTCATGCTGCTCGCCAGAGGCCAGTGAGATTTATCGAGGAAATAAAAGGGTTCCATATCAAAGGAATGCCTGGGACAACACAGGAGCGCATTACATGTCACCCAAGGTTCCCTGCGTGACCTCTGACCTCTATATGCTGCCGTTGCTGCTGCTGTTTTGTGTCGTGTTCCACGTTCTCTTGGCCGCTTGTACATTTTCCTTCCCAGAACGACCGTGTCTGACAGAAAAGGACCCCCTGTTCACCTTCTTGTGCACACTTCTACCAGCTGTCCTTTCAAACTAGGACTGGACTTGATTAGGACTGGATTAAATGAGTTATTGAAACCGTTAATGCTTGAAGTATCGCACACTGCAGATGGTTCAACTCCCGTATCCTTCAGAACCACAAAACAACACTCGTTATATAAGCTATGACCTCCTAAGAATCAATCATTTGAATGTGAAGCACAACCAGCCCCTTACATGCACAGTGTTCTTTGAATTTGAGTTTGGTTCCATTTCCCTTTGTCCGTCCCTTAGGTTCATACCCATCCCCAAAAGGCCGGACGACCACTTGGTGTTTTCTGTTAATGCCTGGATTTTTAACTGTGTTGTTTTTGTAATACTGAATGTTCCCCTGTGCCTCACCTCCAGGAACCCTTGGCGTGGTTACCGAGGTGACGATGAAGATCCGGCCACTCCCGGAGTACCAAAAGTACGGGTCGGTGGTCTTCCCCAACTTTGAAGCAGGCGTCGCCTGCTTACGAGAGGTCGCCAAGCAGGTATGGAACTTTACAGGGGGACGCGTCTGGGCTCTTTGCAATGACTGTAAATGTTCCGTAATGACCGGAGGTGCGGTAGCCGCTAAACGACGCACGCGCTGCCGGTTCTGATCTATTCTATGTCCTAACAGCCGAACAATGTGGCTGGGTACTGAATGTCCGATTGTTGGGAGGGTAGTAATGTGAACAATGTTTACCACAGGAGAGAATAAGCCGCTTCAGCACACTCCCTGAGTAGCGCTGTTGGAGCCATTATTGATGACTACATGCATGAGCTTAGTGTAGTGCATATCAATACACGTAGTGAAATGAGTTGTAGTAGTACAGTGTATAAAATACAGCTAAGAGTTCGCCCATCACGCTCCAGCTTGTAACCGACATACCCACACGCTGCAACGAATCCACTTGTCTACTGACTTTGTGGCAAAATGTGCGTTTCAAAAGGCTTTCCCCTTAAAGAAACGTAACGCTCGGAAAAGAACGTGACACGTGGTCCTAAATGAGTTTGTGTTTTCTCTCGCAGAGATGTGCACCGGCTTCCATCCGCCTCATGGATAACGAGCAGTTTCAGTTCGGTAAGGCAACATCGTCCCGAGCTGCCGCCATTTCATCTCCGCAAAGGAACCCTGTTGAAATACACCGGGCTCAAAGTGAATCCGTGACTGTGCTGTGTGGCTTCGCACGCTGCCTGTGCTGTGCGGCTGACCTGGTTTCTATTTTTAGGAAGCGGTAATTCCCTCCAGTCCCTCCCCACCCCCAGTGGCCATCTTCAAGGCTGGAATCGGAGAGTGTCTTTTGCAAGTGATTCATTGAATATGACAGTTTTTTTTGTTTTAGCTTAATATTGTCATATGGCCTGGTTTTGTATGAAGCCTTTTCCCCCAACTGGAATCCATTTAAGACCGAAAGAACACTGGCCTGGCTCTGTTTGTCTCTGTATGAGACCTTCACCGGACTCTGATGCATTAGGGTACATTTAAAATGATCCCCCCCAGATGAGGTGCTAGCCACACATACAAGACCTGTGTGTTTAAGCCCGACAAAAAAAGACCACGGCAACAATCAAATGGTTGTTATATCGACGTTTTATGATCTTTTTATTCAGGGTCTGGAGGAATGTATCAGGTGTCAGTGCCAGACATCTTTGTAAAGTTCCTCAGTCTCCAGGGATCTCATTAGGCTGCCTGTGTTGCCACTTTTTCACTGAGTGTGCAGTTCTTAGCATTAAGCAGGCCAGATGAAGCAGGCAGGCTTCTCGCTAATAACTGAACTTCAGCCTGTACTGTGGTAGGATACCTTCCTGGGCTTATTAGTGGCTTGACTTCTCTTTTAATCACCCTGGCTGCTTAATGAAGGGATCTGATGTATTCACTGTGCAGTAGTGTCAAATACAGAACCGCTCACCACTATCTCAGTACACTAGCTGGATTAAAAGATGAGAATGGCGAGCGGCACGTTGGATGTCGACATGCATTAAATGCAGATTAACATTCGCGAGGGAGGGACAGAGTGACGCTGTGTATGTATAAGCCACCCTGTCTCAGGTCGGGGAGGATTCCATTAATGGTGCGCTTGCTGAGCGAGACCTCAGGAGTCCCAATCAAATTTTGAATGGAAACCATTAGGACACTAAGTGATGAAGAGATTGCGCGAAACTGAGGGGAAGAAATCAAATGTTCAGCCTCCGTAGCCACCCAGGACCCGGCTGTGATTGATAACCATCCCTTCGGCTCCTGCCCCTCATTTTGGCTTGTCCGCAGGCGCTTTGTGCGTCCGATCCGGAATAAATCAAAATGCGCGGTGGCTGAGGAAGACTGATATGGCCATGTCAAGCCCACTTCCCCTCTGAAGCCTGCTGATTAATGATGCCTATCGCAGGCAGTCCACTGGCCACTTGGAAACATATTCAAATGTTACCTTTTATTTTCCTCCTTTATTCCCAAATCCAAAATACATGACTTATAGATTGTCTAGTTGGACTCCTGGAGGAAATGGGCTAGAGATGGGTGGGCTGGGTGTGGCTACATGTGGGGCAAAACGACATCAGGGGTTCCTCTGAACCAGAATATTATCCAAAAGACAAGGATCTGAGTTGAGGGACTTGACCTGTCTGTTTCTGTTTCTACAGGCCATGCCCTGAAGCCTCAAGCGTCGTCCATTTTCACCAATTTTGTTGAAGGGTTAAAGAAATTCTATATCACCAAGGTAATTCGTTATGGTTTGGCAGGAATCCTGCTCATTTATGTCTTGGAGAAAATGTGTACTTTTTGCCAAGGGTTAAACCAATATTACTTCCTTGTTATACCAGTTCAAAGGTTTTGACCCCCACCAGTTGTGTGTCGCCACCCTGCTGTTCGAAGGGGACCGTGAGAGGGTCCTGCAGCACGAGAAACAAGTTTACGACATTGCTGCTAAATTTGGGTAAGTCACCTTCCCCCTTCCTGTTTCTTAGGTCAGTAGATGTTACCCAACACAGATCTTGTATTGAAATCCCTAATGGGTTAAAATACCTCACAAAGTGTTCATAGCACAGATTGCGTTGTAAACTGAGAAAACATCCAGTTCTACATATTGGGGAAAACCACAGATGGTACTTAGCACACTTGTCATTGTGTGAAGTCTGTTTGGGCTTTAGGGGAAGTGCTTGGAGCCATTCCGTTGCAGTACTAAGCAGAGGACGAGCTGCTGGGAATGTGAGCCCGGTCCCTCAGGGTGAGGGTGAGACGTTTGAACCAGTTTAAGACCAGGTCTAAACAGCGGAGTGATTGATCACGCGTTCCTCCTGTCAGAGCCTGTTGGGTAATGGGTCGGGGGAGGGGTACTCTTGGAAAGGGGCGGGTATGGCTGTTAGTTTGGGAGGTACGGAGGGCCTTGGCTGTTCTGATTGATTGTGAAGCAGATCAATAAAGGCTCTGGTGGAAATAAGTGATCAGTCAGCCTGAGAGGGATGCTTTCTCTCTGTCCAGCTGCTCCTTAAACTACAATAGAACCACAGACCCACTTTTCTTGGTTCCCACTCAGTTTTCCAATTCACCCGCACTTGTTGAGTTCCTGAGACATCCTGTCCCTCTGTGGCCCTTGTTACTACCCTTTGTGAGGGGCCTCTGTCTGAAGTGCAGGAGGGCTTCCACAGAGGGGACAGGCCTCATACCATCATTAGTGCGTTTTACCCTGTCCCAGAGGCACCAAGACCACACTGTAGCTCCAAACGAATTCAGACATATTGTAGCTGCTAGCCCATTCAGCCATACTGTAGCT